>JABUQX010118413.1:0-7500 GCA_015478945.1 Trachelipus rathkii
GACTTAAAGTTTTGAGGATAAAGCTTGGACCAAATTCTTAGCTAAAGATGAGATGGGGCTATTGCACAAATTTAAAGTTTTAAAACACATAAAAATCACATCTTCACCTTAGTTTCATGTGGTGCTCCATATATATATATATATATATATATATATATATATATATATATACTTTTTTATATATATATATATATATATATATATATATATATATATATATATATATATATATATATATATATATATATATATTATTTATATATATATATATATATATATATATATATATATATATATATATATATATATATATATATATATATATTAAGTATTTATATATATATATATATATATATATATATTTTATATATATATATATATATATATATATATATATATATATATATATATATATATATATATATATATATATATATATATATATATATATATATATATATATATATATATATATATATATATTATAATTTTATTTGTTTTAATTGATGATTTCTTAAACAATGAGCAGTTGTTAGGTATTTCACAGTATTACGGTTTAATACTAACCTAACTATATATATATATATATATATATATATATATATATATATATATATATATATATATATATATATATATATATATATATATATATATATATATATATATACATATATATATATATATATATATATATATATATATATATATATATATTAGGATGGCCGAATATTCGGTAAGTATTCAGTATTCGGCCTATTCGGCCAAAATACTGAATATTCGGTATTCAGCTTTTTGCTGAACTATTCAGGCCGAATATTGAGCTTTATAAACAATAAATTAAATTAACATTTGACAGTTTTGTCATTTAAAATGGAAATTTTAGAAACTTATTTTCCAAAAAAGTAAAAATATATCCAAATTTTGTAGACAATATGGCGAAAATCTTTGCCATTTCTCAGATCCCATATGGTTTCTTTTATTACTTTTCAATATTCTAAAATGGAATTCATTTAGTGGGATATGGATAAATGGACCAAAAACATGGCGCAGCTGGTATAAGGAGAGGGGCTTCATATCACTTCATGTTTTATTCACATGTTGCAACTATGCATCTAACATTCAATATTCAGAAGTCTGTTAAATATATTTTATTTACTTGCAGAAGAAGGAGTCCTCTGTTTCTCATCATTCAGCAATGGCAGCTGCAAAGCTTAAAACTTTACAGATGCAGCTGAATGTCAAACAGCATAAATTAATTCAAGACGTTTCTACACGCTGGAACAGAACTTATGATATGCTTAAAAGATTGTTTGAACAAAAAGTTCCCCTATCCACATACGCTGCTGAATGCAATCAGAAAATGTTGACTGATTTTCAGTGGCAAAATTATTCCATTTACTTGGGCCATTTGACAACATCACTAAAACAAGCATTAAACGTGAAGTAACAGTCGCCCAAGTGATCCCTTCCATTTTAGCAATAAATCTATTTTTAAATAAGGCAATTAAAAGCAAAAGCTTCAGTGGAATAATTACACTCGTTGAAGAGCTTAAGAAATCAGTAGAAAAAGACTTTCTAAGTTTCTATGTGATAAATCTTTGTGTGTAGATCTTAGATCTGCGATTCAAGCTAATTTTTCAACATGAATCAGATGAATCAGTAAAAATATGGTCGTTGAGGCATGGAAAGAAATGCATGAAAATTTAGCTCCTGACTCTTCTGCTGACGATGATTCACGTAGTGGGGAAAGTGAAGCTGAAGGTTCCATTTTCACTTCTTTAATGGATTGTTTTAAAGAAATTGTGAAAAAAGAAAGTCCCATTCTTCTGACGATGTGATTATTGTACATAAAAGTAAAAGGCTACATACGGAATTACATCAAGAAATAAACAAATATATAAGTTTGCCTACTTTGACCAGTGAAGACAATGATATTCCCTTCAATTGGTGGGAAAACACTGGAAATAGTTTTATGAATTTGAAAAAACTAGCAATAAAATACCTTTCAGCTCCACCGCCATCAGTCGAAAGTGAAAGAATATTTAGAACAGGAGGAAATATTTATGAAGCCACAAGAAATAGGTTATCCCCTGAAAATGGAGAACTGCTAATGTTCTGTCATTTTAACCTTAGAGCTTATTCAAATGAAGTTTAGCTTAATATCTTTAACTACGAAACTTTTCAATTTTCATTTAATTATTTTTAATATGTGAATGGTTTGCTATAGGTAAGAAATAGTTATTTACTTTTGTTTTATTACTTTGTATATAACACTGGTAAACATGAAATTTCTTGGACGGGGTTTCGCAATTGATTATTTATTGATGTGCTGATTCCAAAAACGTAATCGGTTTTTGCAAATCACATCGCATTTGTGAGATATTGTATGTAACACAGATTTGTAAAATTTTTATGATTTTTACCTTTTTCAAGAGGGTCTATCACAATTATTGATATATATATATATATATATATATATATATATATATATATATATATATATATATATATATATATATATATATATATATATATATATATATATATATATATATATATATATATATATATATATATATATATATATATATATATATATACCTGAAGATGATGCTGTGCTGATGCTTGAAGATTTTTTTTTTTTATACACACATATTTTTTTCTTTTATTACTAATTATGAAATTGAATGAGTGCGGCCTTTGCATGTGTGAGAGAATGTGTTGCGAGTGACTAACCAACCACACTTACCACCAAATCGCTTGTCACTTGGAGCTTCCGCCTGCCGCATGCCCCACCAGCCCACTGCTTACGTTACCATCATTTATTTTCCTGGGTGACCAAAGACCTCTCATCTTCTAAGTATTTTGACAAGGAAGAAATCGCCCTCAATTTAAAAGGTAGTTGCTTATTGCTGTTAATTTTTTTCATTTTGTTTAAGTAAAGGTTATAGTTATAGAGTATAGTATTTTTTAGGTTAGGCTAGTAGGTATTCTAATTATTATTCTGCCCTCAGGGGTGCCCTGTACTTTTTCTTTGTTTGGAGTAAAATCCGCGACAATATATATATATGAAGGGAGAGAAACAAATCGCAATGATATGATACATGTCTTTGATAGATATACGTTAAACATATAATACAACTATAAATATGGGACAACAATGAATGTAATAGAAGGAATGGGTTTAGTTAATGTAAACATACCTACGATGGTAGTAACTTTCTCTTCGTAGACGATCTACTGTGCATATCGTCTGGAATATCCCTCATCAAGCTCCAACAATAGTCGGCCATCATATTGATATCCCACTTGCCCTGGTAACGTCCTTCCATGAACTTTAGATCTTGATGGAAGCGTTCACCCTGCTCATCACTAACATCGCCTAGGTTATCCGGAAATTTTCTTAGGTGAGAATGTAAGTAGTACAACTTTATACTCATTCTACATCCATGAGAATGAAAACTGTCTAGCAGTTCCTGTACAATGTTAATGGTTCTCGGCTTTCCTGTTCCCCAGAAAATTCTGTGCTACATCTGAAAAAGCATTCCATGCTCTTGCCTCTAACACAGTCATTGTTGTAGCAAAGGCAGCATCACGGAGGAGTGTCCGTATTTGTGGGCCATCAAATATCCCAGCTTTTTTCTTCTCATCACTCAGACCAGGAAACGTTGAGCATATATAGCGGAAGCATTCACCATCATGGTCCAGGGCCTTCACAAATTGTTTCATCAAACCAAGTTTTATGTGTAGCGGAGGTAAGATGATGTTTTCTCTCTGTACAAGTGGTTCACGTACGATGTTCCTGTCACCTGGCGTCAAGGTTTCCCTCGGTGGCCATTCTCTTTTGGTCCAGTGATCCTTTGCTGCCCGGCTGTCCCAATAGCACAGGAAGCAGGGATATTTGGTGAAACCTGCTTGCTGACCGAGCAAAATGTTTACCATTTTGAGGTCGATGCATATTTACCATCCATGTACCTGATATTGTAGCCTCTCCAAACTGTCTTGATTTTTGCATACTCCTCTCTCATCCGTACCGAGTAGGGATGGGCCGGATAGTGAATTAGCCGGATAGCCGGATACCGGATATCCGGCTGGAAGTTAACCGGATATCCGGCCGGATATTGGATAGTGAATTAGCCGGATACCGGATATCCGGCAGTCTGTTATATAGCGTCGGGCGGGGTGGCTAAATAAAAAAAATAATTTATTTTTGCTCATCGTGGTGGTACTACAAGTTTTATTTAGATTATCTTTAATTCCAGAGAGTTTTTATATTTTTAAAAAATATAATAAATTAGTGTATAAAATGTCCTTAAATAGAATTTCACATTTGAAAAATGCGATTTTTTTTAACTTTGTTTTAAATGAAAAGTTATGGACAGATTTTAATTATATATTTTTTCAGTGTATACAGTTAAGTATGTTAGCTTTAAACTGGCAAACTAAATTTTTGTTCCAAACAGTGCATAGTGGTTAAATCGCTGGGCCTAACTTGGCCCGATTCATCCCCCCCATAAAAATTGATGATGGGGTGAATTGGGCCACCATTGTTATTCTTATTTATGTAGCCTATTATTATTGACATTTTTATTTATGTATAGCTAATTTAAATATAATAAACAGTTACTTATATTAAGTAAAAAATTAAAATAAAAATGAAATTTATGGAAAATATGAATTCAAAAAGTCAAAATTTGTCCTGATCTAATGGGGTGAATTGGGCCACCATATTTTTATTCTTATTTTATTTATCATTATTAAAATTTTAATTACTTATTACTAATTTTAATATAATAAACAATTTCTATATTAAGTAAAAATTAAAATATAAAATTGAATTTATACATAAAAAAGGAATTTAAAAAGATGGCCCAATTCACCCCACAATGGTGGTCCAATTCACCCCTTCAAACTGAGTCTAAATGAGCTTTATTTAAACTTTAATAAAACTATGATTATTAGAATTACATTATTATTTTTTGTGTGCTTATGACCTACTATAGGGCCTTGATTTTCAGGAAAAAAAAAATCCAAAAAGTGTATTAGGGGAAAGTGGGGAGACGAAGTTATACCTAAAGTGGCCAACGTCACCCCGCCCCACAATATATAGATTATATATATATATATATATATATATATATATATATATATATATATATATATATATATATATATATATATATATATATATATATATATATATATATATATATATATATATATATATATATATATATATATATATATATATATATATGGCCAGTCTCCAGATTAGGTGCCCCCTGTATCTAAAAAAAACACTATATCTACATAAAAACTTAATATATTTTTGAATTCAGCGTACATTGTAATGCAAGAACTAAAAAAAAAAAATTAATAATTATTAATTTTAATAAATAACTCCAAAAAATATTATAATCGTACGCTTCAAAACTTAATTTAAACATGATACCCATAAAAAATAAACGTTTTCCTTATATCTTTTCAATACTTTAGGGGAAACTAAAAATAATGGCAAAAATAAAAAATAAAAATAAAAATTAAAGTTAAATTAAAATTAAAAAATTAAAATTGCATATAGTTTAGGTCAGGTCAGGTCATCAAAAAAAATTTAATTTCTCTAGAACATCTATCTATCATAGAGAGTGTGTGTGTGTGTGTGTGTGTGTGTGTGTGTGTGTGTGTGTGTGTGTGTGTGTGCTGTATGTTCGCCTTCCTTAACATTGATTAAAAAGAAAATATTGGGGGACTCATGACTTTGGAACGCGAAAATTTGGGGGAATGAGAGAATTATTATTATTATTACTTTTTTTTATCTCACTTTATTTTATTTCTTCTTCATTTATTATTATTATTACTTTTTTTTATCTCACTTTATTTTATTTCTTCTTCATTTTCCTCCATTACAATGTGCGCTGATTTCAAAAATGTATTCAGTTTTTATTTTACTTTCATATTTTTTTTATATATATGGGACATATAATCTGGAGGGTGACATATATATATATATATATATATATATATATATATATATATATATATATATATATATATATATATATATATATATATATATATATATATATATATATATATATATATATATATATATATTTTGTATGTTGGGTGATTTGGTTCTGTGGGGCGAATCTGGAGAGAGTGAGAGTTTGGAGAGAGATTTGCAGGGTGTAAAAGGAGGGGCTTGAAAGTAAACGTGGATAAGAGTAAGGTTATGGTTGTGAGTGAAGACACTCCTCAGTGTGAAGTTATGTTAGATGGTGAGCAGCTAGAACAAGTGTCTGAGTTTAAATATTTAGGGTATATGTTGGATGAGAAGGGAACGGATGATGCAGAGTGTAGTAGGAAAGCTGTGAATGGCAGGAAGGTGGCTGGTGCAATTAAATCGTTGGTGAATGTAAAGGGACTAAGTCTTGAGTGCGCTAGGGTCTTACATGATGGTATGTTGTTACCTGTGTTATTGTATGGTAGTGAGACTATGGTCTGGAATAAGAAGTATAGATCTAAAGTTCAATGTGTTCAGATGGACAATCTTAGGGGTGTGCTAGGTGTGAGAAGAATTGATAAAGAGAGGAATGAACGTATTAGAGAGTGGTGTGGTGTGAAGAAAGGGGTAAATGAGAGAATAAATGAAAGTATGTTGAGATGGTTTGGTCATGTGGAAAGGATGAATGATAGTCGGTTGGTTAAGCGGATGTATAGTGTGTTGGGAACCGACCGGCTGGGAGACCGAAGAGAAAGTGGATTGAGTCGGTGAACGAATGTCTGAAGGAGAGAAATGTGAGTTTGGCAGAGGCGAGAATAAAGGTGCATGATAGGAGAGAATGGCGGGGTTTTGTATGGGGCATGGTTGTGGTCCACCTGGGCCTGGGATGAACCCTTACATTGACGATTTAATTATGTGAGGGTCCAAGCGCGGTCCCATGAAGCTCTAAGGTGGATTTTCTGTCTGTGACGAGCACTCTCACTAATTAATGGTACAGAGGGGGCGGTAAGGCTGGGCTTTCTTTCGACTCGTTTGTCATGTTCTCCTACTGCTTTTCTTTCCGATGTTTATGTAATAGCACCTACCCCCAATCTTGGGCAAAGAGGAAGGTGAAGAAAGAAGAAAGAAAGTTATTTTTCTCTATCTACATACTGAAAAAGTTGGGTGTAAAGTTATATATATATATATATATATATATATATATATATATGTTATATTTATATATATATATATATATATTATTATATATATATATATATATATATATATATATATATATATATATATATATATATATATATATATATATATATATATATATATATATATATATATATATATATATATATATATATATATATATATATATATATATATATATATATATATATATATATATATATATATATATATATATATATATATATATATATATATATCAGAGGTGGACGTTCCGCAATTTAAGTCCGCAATTCCGCAATTCCGCAATTGCA
>JABUQX010118413.1:12500-20000 GCA_015478945.1 Trachelipus rathkii
ATATATATATATATATATATATATATATATATTTATTAAAAAAATTTCAGAATGGTGATTAATGATAAGAAAGACATTATTAATCTTCTTACCCTTTTTAATGATCACTGGAAAGATGGGAGGTTTCGAGACGTTGTATCTACACTCCATAAATATTCAGATCTTCAAAAAATGTATTTTGATACACTACCTTCTGAAAGACACAAAATACTGGAAACAATTGTGAAATCTTCCAAGGAATCTATCGCAACCTCGTAAAGCATTGAAGCATCTAAGGAAATTGCGTGTTTGGTGTTGGTACTTTTGCGGTAGTATTTTCTTTAGTGGAATAACATTGATTGTTCCTATGAAAATTTTCATAAAATAGCACATGAGAAGCTGATACTAGTCATTTGTTTTGTTACCAATAATTGTAAAATATTTTTACGTAGTGTTTTTGTTGAAGTAAAACTGCAGACTAAACCTCTTTTACTGCCCAGCAATTTACTATTATTATTATTATTATTATTATTATTATTATTATTATTATTATTATTATTATTATTATTATTAACAAACAATGCCCATAAACTAAGAGAAATAAAGTACTTTTAGCAGAATTAGTTACATTGATACGCTTTGTGGAAAGAATTAATGTGTGTGTGGATTCGATGATTTAAAGGAGTACTTTTGTAATGGGAAAACCACAATAAACAGAAGACTATTCTCTTCTACAGTTATGATGTTGATGTCTCAGATTTTAATGCAAGCTCTCTTGTTCAAAAAGTTTTTTAAGGTTGAAAAGAAATGACATTACAGTATATACAGTACAGTGTATACAGTATAGTGCGTCCAATATTATTTAATATTAATATTTAATATTTATTAATTTTTTAATTTATTAATTTATTAATATTTAATATTAATATTATTTAATATTATTTAATAGTTAACAGTTATGATGTTGATGTCTCAGATTTTAATGCAAGCTCTCTTGTTCAAAAAGTTTTTTAAGATTGAAAAAGAAATGACATTACAATATATATAGTACAGTACAGTATATACAGTATAGTGCGTCCAATATTATTTAATAGTTGTTAGAAAGAAAATTTGCTTAATAGTTTTATATTCTGAACGGTTATGGTTTATAAAATTATCGAACCACAATGCAGTCTTTATGTAGTGTCAAATTCGAATTCAAACTTGCAGTCACTGAGCTCTAAATTTGTAGTTTTCCTTAATATTTTGAAGACTGCTTAAATACAACATGGTTTTTCTGAAATTTAAGATTTTTAGGTGATACTGTAAAGATGATTTCTTTGGGTTTTATTACTTTTATGTATCTGTCATGGAAATGAAAGTTAATAATTAAAAATGATTTATTACTGAATATATAAATTATCATTCTGCTATTATTATTATTATTATTATTATTATTATTATTATTATTATTATTATTATTATTATTATTATTATTTTATTTTTACTATTAATAAAAAAAAAAATAATTTATTATTATTATTAATATTATTATTATTATTATTATTATTATTATTATTATTATTATTATTATTATTATTATTATTATTATTATTTTCTAGGTAGAATTGTTTTGAAAAATTAAATTTGCTATAATCTGGCTGTTAATCCTCGAGATCAAATAGGAGGGGGAAGCTGTGAATTATACTGATCCCACCAATTGCTTGGCCCTGATCTCTCTCCAAATCTAGCCACCCTGATGCCTTATTAAAGGTATCATTTCTGTCTCATTCCGCAGTTCACGGTGGATTTACTCCAGTGTTTACTGTGGCTCTAAAGCAGGGGACAGTGTGGGTGCGTCTGCTGTCTTTCATGACAGCAACATCTCCCATATCTTCCCCCCCCCCCCATCCTTCAATTTCTACGGCAGAATTAATGATTATAATGATTGCCCTTTCTCGAATTCTATTTCTTAACCAAGACCACTCTATGTAATTTATTCAGATTCGCTAAGCACCCTCCAGCAGCTTGAAGCACCCTATTCTGAAAAAAAAAACAATGATATCCGCTGTACAACAATTTCTTCGGCTGCTCCACTCTCGTAAAAAAACAAATCATACTATGTTGGATCCCCTCTCACGTAGGTGTAACTATCAATGAAGTCGCTGTCAGAGTGGCCAAAATGGCCGCCTCTTCTTTTCGGAGCTGTTTTAGATACCACCCGGATTTTATTCGACAAGGTCGCCTCCCATCAACTGATTATTATCCTGCTCTCCGACAATGCTTCTGGTCTGTTTGGCAAGAGTGCTGAACGAGTGATCAGCGAGCGGCGACACTTGGAAATAGAAAGTCGAACATTGATGAGTGGTCTTCCTCTCACCGAAGAAAGCGCTTGCACGAGGTGATACTTGCACACCCCCGTATTGGCCACACCAATATCACTCGTAGCCACTACATGTCACGGGACCCTCCTCCCGTCTGCAAATTTTGCCGTCGCCATACCCCGCAATCTGTTTACCATATCTTTATTGATTGTCCTCAACTGGACCCCATTCGCCATCGACAGTTTCCTATTTTATGGTCCATAATGCCTAATAGGTTTTCCCATATCTTATCTGAATCCTTCCACTTTAACAGTAACTATTTTCTCTTATCTTCAAGAACTGAATATTCTTTATAACATGATTTTATGTAATATTAGGACTATTTATAATGTAAGGACATCTTTTTATTTAGCTTTTTATTTATTTTTGACTGAATATTCATTTCGTCATCCCAATATTCTTTGACATGTAAAATATACAGGGTTGGCAAAAAACCCACTTTTTTTGAAAAAGCCCAGTGGGCCCGGGGTTTTTCGGGTTTTTTCATCTAAAACCCGAAAAAAACCGGGGAAAATTGGGTTTTTTCATTTTTCCTTTCCTTTTCAGCAATAACTGCAATTTCATATTAATTTAATTGTTTGTTTTCAATTTTGTTAAGTTATTATAAGTTTGATTATAACAGTAATGCCAAAGACTCTTGGATCCAGAAGAAAACTAGGAAATGAATGGACTGAAGTTCTGAATGTCTAAGGCACCAGCAAAGTAAAATGTAAATATTACAGTGATACAATTAGCAATAAAATTGAAAGAATAAAAGTGCATCGGAAAAAATCTTGTAAGCGCTTGTCATATTCTGGCAAATCTAGTGAATCAAGTGCTAATACAACTGTTGAAAGTATGGATCTTACAGATGTAGAAGAAAGGGATTCATCTAATTTTTGATGGCTGCAAGACATTCAACAATGAAAACATGGTTATCTGTATCTGACACATCAAAAACTCAAAAGAAATTGTCTAAATATACCATTAAAATGACAACTGCACAAAAAGAAATTCTTGACCAAAAAATATCAGTTTTTTTATGCTAACAACGTCTCATTTTTAAGTGTTGAATTGAAGTACTTTGTTGAAATGATACAAACCTTAAGACCTGGTTACTCCTCACCATCTCGAAGAAATCTAGCAGGTCCACTTTTGGACATGGTTCATATATATATATATATATATATATATATATATATATATATATATATATATATATATATATATATATATATATATATATATATATATATATATATATATATATATATATATATATATATATATATATATATATATATATATATATATATATTATATATATTTATATATATTTATATACTCAAATCTCTATCTACTTATTATTCACCTAGTAAAAGAGTATAACTTCAATATTTTCTACTTTTGTTTTACCATTTTTACATGCAATTATTCTGAAAAAAATTTGAAAAAACCCAAGTGGGCATATTTTCTTTGAACATAGAAAATATTAAAAAAATATTTGAACTATATATATATATATATATATATATATATATATATATATATATATATATATATATATATATATATATATATATATATATATATATATATATATATATATATATATATATATATTTCTTTCAACAAATGAATTAAAATGAGTTTATAAACATTTCACTAAGTAAAAGTATAATTTCTAATATTTTCATTTTTGTTTTACTATTTTTACATGCAATTATTCTGAAAAAAAATTGAAAAAACCCAAGTGGGCAAAATAGCGGGTTTTTTCAAGTGGGCTTTTTTGAAAAAACCCGGGTGGTTTTTTTTGGGTTGGGCCCACTCATGTCAACCCTGAAAATATATATTAGCCAGGACCTACCCATGGAGTAGATTACTCAACCCAGTGTGGCCGCTTCTCTGTGGGCTATGGTGGGTCCTGTACATGAACTCAAATAACAAAAAAACAAAAATATAATTATACTATTTATATTATTATATTTCTTGCAGGCCCCAAAGACCAAGGGAGAGGTAAATGTTATCAAGCCTTTCATTCTTCATTAAAAAATTTACAAACAGATTATATAGACCTTTATCTAATTCATTGGCCAGGGGTTCAGGATTTACAGGTAACATTTTATATCGTGACACCATTATTATTTTGTTTATCATAATCTAGTTATTAATGGAAAAGGATGTTCTTTAGATGAAGGTTTAAAAAGTTTTCAGTTTCATTTTTTTGTGAGATGATGGTGATTAATATTATTATTATTATTATTATTATTATTATTATTATTATTATTATTATTATTATTATTATTATTATTATTATTATTAAACTGACACGCAAGGAAGAAGTAGAGTAATTTAATTTTAAAAACAAAAGATCGTAAGCTAGATAATGTGACATTTTCTATTGTGTAAATGCTGATATTATATTTTGAGAAAAATTAATAATAATCTGATTTTTTTTTGTTCTTATTCCGTATCTTCTTAGTTTATATATATATATATATATATATATATATATATATATATATATATATATATATATATATATATATATATATATATATATATAGTATAGTATATATATATATATATATATATATATATATATATATATATATATATATATATATATATATATATATATATATATATATACTTTTCTTTTTTTCTCTTTTCTTTGTTTTTTTCTATTTTGTTTTTATTTTCTTCTTAGCTCTTTATTTCTCCCCTTGAATCCCCACATATTAGGGGTGTGGTTCATAATATACACTGGAAAGTGGAAACAGAATAGTTTAGGTTGGAGAAAATGATCTAAGCCGAAAAGAAAGCCTCTCTCCCCTCATAACACTTAAGTACGAGCCTGTCATAGCCAAATTCCACCATAAAGCTTCACAACACCACGTTCAAACATCCATTGTGGTTTGTCAAGGTTCATCCCCTGGGCCAGATACACAACCATACTTCCTCATAAAACCACGCCATTTACTCCTATTATGCATGCACTATTCTTCTCGCTTCTGTTAAATTTCCATTCATTCCATCAGACACTTTTACTGATTCAATACACTTTTTCTTAAGTCTCCCAGCCAGTTGATTCATAACACACAAACCTCTACACATCTACTTAACCAACCGACTATTATCCATCCTTTGCACATGACCAGACTATCTTAATACACTCATTTATTCTCTCATTCACGCAATTCTTCACACCTAACACGCCCCTAAGATTATCTATCTGAGCAGACAGCACCTTAGGTTTATACCTCTATTCCACACCATAGTTGCCCTTCGATACTTAACACCGGTAACAACATAACTTCATAGAGTGTGCTAGCACACTTAAGACTTAGTCTCCTTGCATCACCAAGCATTTAATTGCACCAGCCACCTTCCTATCACTCATAACTTTCCCACTACACTGAATCATCCGTTCCCTTTTCATCCAACATCTAGCCTAAATATTTTAACTCAGAGATACTTGTTCCAGATTTCAAACTGCAGACTCCCCTCACCCACTACTTTCAACCTACCCTGTCAAACCTCTCTACTAATCCTCGCAAACTTTCTTCAATTTCTCCACACAAAACCAAATCGTATGCATAAAATAAGCAGGTCACCACCCTCCACTCTCTTTCATCCTCTATCAATCTAATCCCCCCCTACCCTGCCACCCCTGCCTTTAATTTTTTATAACCCCATGCATATACAAATTAAATAATAAATTATTATTAGGGACTTCCCCTGTTGTTAGTTTACTGACACAGTATAGCCCCATCCCTGTGTGCTGCACACGTCCCTCTACACCCACTCAAAAAAAAAAAAAATATTTATTTTTACTAAAGTAATATATTTTATATGCATTATATATTTCAGTTCATTTTCGAATAAGCTTTTCAAAGTTATTATTATTATTATTATTATTATTATTATTATTATTATTATTATTATTATTATTATTATTATTATTATTATTATTATTATTATTATTATTATTAAGGTGAGTGACAAAAAGAATCAGATTTTGAGAGAGGAAAGTTGGAAAGACTTAGAAGAACTTTATAAAGAAGGAAAAGTTCGGTCGATTGGAGTGTCAAATTTTAATGTTCGTCACCTCGAATCTTTGTTAAGGTCTTCTTGTGTTGTTCCTCACGTCAATCAGGTTAGTTATGTGTGTAGCATATGTTGACCGAATGTCTTGAATGTCTGTATTTTCAGAGAGTCAAAATGTTTTGAGTGACTGAAATGAAAAGAATTAAAAAGTATTTCCGTAGATATATCAAGTGGAGAATGGTTGGATATAACCGATAAACATACGTTACTAAAAAAAAAAAGTTAAAAGTTTATGGCTGACACTGAATAAATCTTGATAATTACTAATGTTTAAAATTTTTTAGCAGATTATCATTTATTTAGAAACTATTCTCTAATTTGTTAACTCTAAACAGATTAAAAATATAAAATGTTAAAATGACAAAATGAATTTGCTAGTTGAAAATTTCCAATATGAAATAGCTTTTTTGTGTTGTGTATGAGGATAATAAATTTATTTATTTATTATTTTTTTTTATTTATTTATTTTTTTTTTTTTTTATATTTATTTATTTGTTTATTTATTTTTTATTAATTTTTATTTTTTTTGTTTTATTTATTTTTATTATTATTATTTACATGGCTATTTAATTTGTATATAGATGAGGTGATGAAAAATTTAGTGGTGGTAGGTGAAGATGTTAGGCTGATGGAGAATGAATGAGAGTTGAGGATGCCCAAATTGTTGTACGCTGATGATTTGGTTATGTGTGACGAATCAAAAAAGTTTGAAAGGATTGGTACAGGGGTTTGGAAGGGTGTGTAAGTGAAGGGGTTTGAAAGTGATTTTGATAAGAGTAAGGTGACGGTAGTGAGTGAGGAGAGTCCTCGGTGTGACATTTGAAGAAGTTTCTAAATTTAAATATTTGGGCTTTATGTTGGATGAAAAGGAAATGGATGATGCAGTGTAGGAGAAAAGTTCCGAATGGGAGAAAGGTGACTGATGCATTCAAATCTTTGGTGAGTGCAAAGAGACTACGTTTTGAGTGGGCTGGGGTTATGCATGAGGGTTTGTTGTTACCGGTGTAAATGTATAGTAGTGAAACTATGATGTAGAATAAGAGGTATAGATCTAGGGTGCAATCTGTTC
>JABUQX010118413.1:25000-50235 GCA_015478945.1 Trachelipus rathkii
TAATACCTGCCATAAAGCTTCCCTATTAACTCTATCATACGCCTGTTGTAAATCCATAAAACCTAAATATAATTTATTCTTCTTCTCCCTCATTTTCTCAATCATTTGTTTGAATGTAAAGATTTGATCCACACATCCTCTACCACTCCTAAACGCACCTTGTTCTTCACCAATCAGTCCCTCAGTCACTCGACGCACTCTTTCGACCAAAATACCAGCATATACCTTCCCTACAACACTCAATAAACTTATTCCCCTATAATTTCTACAGTTCCCCTTTTCTCCCTTACCCTTATACAAGGGTACTATTACCGCTCTCCTCCAATCCCTTGGAACTATACCCTCCATAAACGCTTTATTACACAACTTCCAAATCCAATCAATCACCATCTCGCCTCCCTTCTTGATCATTTCACCAGTAATTTCATCTATACCTGCAGATTTACCATTCTTCAACTTTCTCACCCTACCCATTACCTCCTCCTTACTAATAACCTCATCCCCAAAATACCTATTCCTTCTTGCACCATCAAAACCACACACATTCACTAACACCTCATCATTACTGTTAAATATATATATATATATATATATATATATATATATATATATATATATATATATATATATATATATATATATATATATGGTATATATATATATATATATATATATATATATATATATATATATATATATATATATATATATATATATATATATATATATATATATATATGTATATATAAAAATATTCTCAATTATATATATATATATATATATATATATATATATATATATATATATAGGTACCGTAAAATGGGGGAAAATCGGTCAAAAATCGCCGTTTTTTTTTTTTTTAATGAATCATGAAAAATCGAAATTTTAAGTTACATCTTTACTTAATAGTTTTTTCTCACATTTGGAGTTTCCTTAATGTTATAGAATAATGAAAATAATAAAAATATCGAAATAAATATTTTTAAATTTTTTTTTAAAAATTCCATTTTCAAAAAATTGAATTCGGGAAAAACCGGTCAGTGGCGTCGGGAGAAACGGTCATTAAATATTATTACGTCTGTGTTTATCCAAACTAATTTTAATTATAATTTAAATGTTAAGTAGATTTTAATAATGTTATAGTATTAATTTGGATAGAAAAACACAAGTCTAAGTTATATTTTATTGATATTTTCCAAACGTGAATTTTTTCCAAAATTATGAATTTTATTTTCATTGTTTTATGCTAAATAAAAATTGAAAAAAAAAGAATTATGACAAAAATTTTAATAATAATAATAATATTTACACACTTTAACAATATAGGTACTTTATATTACGAGTAGGCCTACGTATGCTATCATAACACAACTTAAAATTTTTTTTTGGCATTTTTGAATGGCTGTATTTCTTAAAACAAGCAAATACCAAAGTCAATATTGCAGGTGAAGGAACATCTATGGTAGTAGTATAATGTGTGAAAATTTCAGATTTTTAGCACTTACCCCATCAGAGATATTAAGGTTCAAAATTACCGATTTTCCGAAAAATTGATTTTTGGACACCCTGTAAATTTTTTTTAAAATATTTACCAAACTTCAAATAAGATTTAAGTTAAACCATACTTTAGTATGTATCATCACAAAATTTTATATCGTTAAATTATTTCCTTCTTTTAATAATACACCCACGAAAATGGAAATTTCTTCGATTTTTAACACAATTTTTCGGATTCATTTTCATGGTGAAATATTATTTTCCCCAAAAAAAACAGGAAAGGCCAAATGTACCTTAAAGTATCCCTAACAAATCACTTTCTATGAAATTTGGTATAAGAATTACCAATATGGAGATATGACTTAAAATGTTACCTCTATTAAGTGATAAATTTTGCTCCACCTGGTCAAACATTTTGGCTCACCCTGTTACAACCAGAGTAAATCTACAAAAACGAATGGTGGTTTTGAACTTGCCAGGGATAACATTAACGCCATGCAAAATATAAAAGTTTTCAAAAATTATCGAGCGGCCATCAGCGGTACGGAAAAAATGGATTGACCCATATATATATATATATATATATATATATATATATATATATATATATATATATATATATATATATATATATATATATATATATATATATATATATATATATATATATATATATATATATATATATATATATATATATATATATATATATATATATATATATATATATATATATATATATATATATATATATATATATATATATATATCTTTCTCTTTCTTTCTTCTTTCTTTCTTTATCTACCTCTTTTTCCCAAGACTGGGAGTAAGGTGCGTGACGAGCATCGGAAAAGAAAAGCAGTAGAAGAACATGAAAAAGTCGAAAAGAAAGCCCAGCAGCCTTACCGCCCCCTCAGTACCATTAATTTGTGAGAACCATCGGTCAGAAAATCCACCCTAAAGCTTCATGGGACAGCGATGGACCCTCACTATGGTAGATCGTCAATGTAAGGGTTCATCCCTTGGCCCAGGTGGGCCACAACCATACCCCCTCACAATCCCCCGCCATTCACTCCTGCTATACACCTTTCTTCTCGCCTCTACCAAACTCACATTTCTCTCCTTCAAACATTCGTTTACTGACTCAATCCACTTTTTCTTCGGTCTCCCAGCCTGTCGGTTCCCAACACACTCGCCACTATACATCCGCTTAACCAACCGACTATCATTCATCCTTTCCATATAACCAAACCATTCCAACATACTTTCATTTATTCTCTCATTTACCCCTTTCTTCACACCACACAACTCTCTAATAAGTTCATTCCTCATTTTATCAACTTCTCACACCTAGCACATCCCTAAGATTGTCCATCTGAACACATTGAACTTTAGATCTATACTTCTTATTCCAGACCATAGCCTCACTACTATACAATAACACAGGTAACAACATACCCTCATGTAAGACCCTAGCACACTCAAGACTTAGTCCCTTTACATTCACCAACGATTTAATTGCACCAGCCACCTTCCTGCCATTCACAACTTTCCTACTACACTCTGCATCATCCGTTCCCTTCTCATCCAACATATACCCTAAATATTTAAACTCAGACACTTGTTCCAGCTGCTCACCATCTAACATAACTTCACACTGAGGACTGTCCTCACTCACATCCATAACCTTACTCTTATCCACGTTAACTTTCAAGTTCCTCTTACTACACATCCCACAAATCTCTTACCAATCCTCTCAAACTCTCTCAGATTCGCCACACAGAACCAAATCATCCGCATATAATAGGTAGGGCACCCTCCACTTATCTCCATTCTCCATCGTTCTAACACCATTTCCTGCCATCCCCACCTCGAATTCTTTCATAACTCCATCCATATACAAATTGAATAACCAAGGAGACATAACACAACCCTGTCTCACTCCGCTATTAATCCTAAACCAATCACCATTGACACCATTTTTTCTTACACACGCTTCACTATCGTCATACATACTTTTGATTCCATTCAGAAGCCTACCACCAACACTATATATATCACTAACACCCGCCAAAGCTTCCCTATTAACTTTATCATACGCTCAAATCCATAAAACCTAAATACAATTTCTTCTTTCTTCTCCCTCATTTTCAAACATTTGATTCAGAGTCGACATGTTTTACACATGCTCTACCACCCTAAACGCATCTTGTTCTTCACCAATCAGTCCTGCAGTCACTCGACGCACTCTTTCGACCAAAATACTAGCATATACCTTCTTTACAACACTTAATAAACTTATTCCTCTATAATTTCTACAGTTCCCCTTTTCTCCCTTACCCTTATATAAGGATACTATTACCGCTCTCCTCCAATCCCTCTGAACTATACCCTCCACAAACGCTTCAATTACACAACTTCCAAATCTAATCAATCACCATCTTCCTCCGTTCTCGATCATTTCACCAGTAATTTCATCTATACCTGCAGATTTACCATTCTTCAACTTTCTCACTCTACCCATTACCTCCTCCTTACTAATAGCTTCATCCCCAAAATACCTATTCCTTCTTGCACCATCAAACCCACACACATTCACTATCACCTCTTCATTACTGTTAATATTGTGCAGATTTTCGAAGTGTTCTTTCCACACTCCCCTCACATCCATTTCATCAGTTACAAAAGCACTATCCCCAATATAATATATATATATATATATATATATACAGCAGCAGCAGCAGCAGTTAGCAGCAGTATAGTATATATTTATATATATATATATATATATATATATATATATATATATATATATATATATATATATATATATATATACAAACACACACACGCACACGCACGCGCACACACACACACGTGTTTGGCTCAGTGGGTTAAGGCGAGTTCTTTGGCTTGCTTTAAGAACGCGGATTCCTTCTCGGTTGAGTTCGAATCTTCGTTAGGCTACGTGAACGGACATAAAAAAAATTGTCGTCAGTAGGAGATTTTCTGTAATATTTACGTATTGCAGTTTACGGCATAGTGTATTACACTAATCTCAATACACACACATCACTACCAACATAGCCAACACATACAACAGAACAATCTATTCACATACAAATCACTCTTCTCATGCTTCTCGCATTAGAAAGGCCACGTATTAGGATGCGAACCCACGCCCGCTGTGGCAAGCACTCCGACTGCGTTGCGCTGAAGCAGGGCTTGCTATCGGGCCTCAATATCCTTGCACTTTACCACTTGGTCAGAAACCATACAAATACTTTCGATGACCAATTTCCAATCTTGGGATTGAGGTTATGTGGTGCGAATGATATATATATATATATATATATATATATATATATATATATATATATATATATATATATAGAAAGTATATATATATTATATATATATGTTATAGAAATCTTTATATATATATATATATATATATATATATATATATATATATATATATAATTGGAGTATGGATGATAGTCGGTTGGTTAGGCGGGTGTATAGAGGTGAGCGTCTTGGGAATCGACTGGTTGGGAAACCTAAGAAAAATAGGGTAAAGTAAAGTCAGTAAAGGAGTGTCTGAAGGAAGGGAATGTGAATTTGGTTCAAGGGGCATGATTGTGGGCCTGGCCAAAGGGATGAACCATAACATTGATGAGATATCACAGTGGGGGTCAGGGGAAGTGTTGTGAAGCCCTAGGGGGTATATTTGGCTTCAGTTGGGTCGCACTTAAAGGTATGGGGATGGGCCTTTCCTTTCGACTTACGTCATGTTCTTCTATTTAACTATTGTATCCGGTGCATGTTGCTCACTCTACCCCCATTTGGGGATATGTAGGAAGGTTAAGGAAAGTATATAATATATATATATATATATATATATATATATAAGCAGGGTTACACTTTCTGGAAAGTCAGGAAGGTCAGGGAAAGTCAGGAAAAAAAAATTGGTCAGCGAAACGTTTTAAGATATGCTGATAAGTCAGGGAATTTCAAAAAAAAAGTGGTGGAAAATTTAAATTTTCATAATAACACGAATGAATCATCCGAGACCTCGTTTCGAATTTTTTGATATATTTTTTTTCCTTACTGTATATATTGTGGAATAAGAGATGTATTTGATAAGTGAATGAAAAAGGATGGGCGAGGAATGACATTACACAATATAATTCTATCCATTATAGCTAAATTTGTGGATCAGTATCAAAGTATTGTTCTTCCTATTCTGTTTGTAGGGGTTGTTCCAAGTTTGATTCCTTTCGATTTGAAGGTGATTGGTATATTGATGTGTTTTAGACTGTTATGACTTAATCTGTTTATGTCTTTTTCTTTTTAGGGATTTATAATCTTCTTGAGGTGTTTTTTTTTTTTTTTGAGGTTTGAATAGAAGTGATTTTGGATTTTGTGCAGTTGAAGGTATTTATTATTTATTAATAAAATGACTTCAACATAAAATAAACTAACTTATTTGCCCAGTGGTTGGACGTCAAACCGAACCCACAGTTTATCAGGTGGTTGGTATAAGGACCTGACATTAGTTCAAGGCATGCTGTGAAAGTACTGTAAAGAGAATTTTGACTACAAAATGGGACTACAAGGAAAGAACTTTCGTTTAATTCCCAGTCGATAAGGAAACCCATTTTGAATTTAATCAAAACTCCGCAGGACCACCATCATTGAAAAACTTTTTTGTTAGTGTTCGTTCTAATATACAAATATTAGTGAAAGTGTGTGCACTGAAAATTATGCCCATTCCATTCAACTTCTAATCATATCAATCCGATTGTAAAATGACGCCTGAAGTGTTCTATTAATAACAACCAAAACCAGTTTATCAATCAGTTTTCATCTTTTTGCATTAAAGATGAAGTTACAAGATCTGAAATACTATATGGGCATTAAACGGTGGGTGGAGATAAAAATGTCTTTAAATTCGTGTGCAGACATTACACCCCTTGTGCTACTAGGGTGTCGCAGAAGTGCGGTAGCTTACAAAATTTAAAAATGTGGCAGATGAAATGTAAATATGTGATTTAACCATGGACTTTGCTCCTATTTTCTAAGAGAAGAAAAAGCACAAATACACTGCTACTTTCAGTAAAGCAATTCACGCCTAGAATATTAAAATTCAAAATATTTTTGGATGTAATTGTCTTTCTAAGAGACTTGATTTAGTTTTTTTTTTTCTTCTATAGTACCTCGGGAATCAATGTTATGTGGAATTGTTGGCAAATTATTAAATTATGACTGGATATTTTCGCATTGGAAATGCGACAAGTGAAGGAGGGTTTTCTATAAATTAGCATTTTAGTGGAGAATTCTGAAAGAAAGATAGTCTGATTTATCAAGAACATTCACAATCGCTATAAGAATCTCATGAAAAGTAATTCATAAGTTCCTATCTACTCAAAAAAATGTTGACTAATTGTATAGACTCCCATTATGGGAAATATATGAAGAACATACTCAAAGAGCTCCAAAATCAGAACCAAAAAGAAGAAGAGAATAAAAAGGTTGAAAAAAGAAAATTTCCTTACAGACTCATAAACTTGAAGAGCAGAGAAATATGTTAAATCGAAAGGTTGGACAAACAAAATCACTATAAAAATCAAAAAGTTAAGAAGCTTGACAAGAAAAAGTTAACCTAAATTCATCCGATTTATTAACCTTTGTGATCAAGTGGACGTTATATGCAACTAGGCTGTTATATGGTAGATTTTTTATTTATTTCTTTTTGTATAAATAAAACTGTTTCTTTTGGAAAAAATAAAAAAGGGTTGTGTTGGACGTATGGGGAAGGCATAGGCAGATTACTAAAAAAAAAAAAAATATTTTTTAAATACATTACATAATGATGAACAGTTTCTAAAGTAAATTTTCAATATTTTAATGTATGAACTGAGTAATATTGGCTGCAATATGATTAATAGATATTTTATATCCTCAAAATACGAACACGCTGGTCATGAAAAATTTGAGGCTTTGGTCAGGAATTCGGGAATGATTCAGGGAATTCAATATTCAAAATTTCATGTGAACTCCTGTATATATATATTATAGTAATATATATTATATTATAATATATATATATATTATATATATAATATATAATATTATATATATTATATATATTATATATATATATATATATATATATATATAGTATATATATATAATATAATATAGTATATAGTATATATATATACTATATTATATAGCTATATATACTATAATATATATAATTAATACATTATTTTAATTACATGGCTGGTGTGATTTTTTATTTCTTGATGCCGCAGGCTGCTGTAATCGTTTGGTTTTAGGTTCTTAGAAGCAAATCATATTATATATATATATATTATATATATAATTATATATATAATATATATATATATATATAATATTATAATAATATATATATATATATTATAATATATGTGATGACGCCTCGTGGCGCAGGAGGTTGAGTCACCGCTCTCATACGATGAGTGACGCTGGTTCAAAATCAATACCGCGGTAGCATTGGTTTTATCTACTGGGGGCAAGAATTAAAACTTGACTGCGAACACGTTGGTGCGTGTTTGGGATAGCCGGCCTTAAGTTCGATTTCCTGTGGTCCCCCGTGTTACCCAGCCATAGGCATGATCAGAAATGAGGTAGTTTTTTTTTTTTTAATAGGTTATTTATATAATATATATATATTATATATCATATATTTCTAAGTAATATATTATACATATATTATAATATATATATATAGGTATAATATATATTATATATATATATATATATATATATATATTATTATTTATATATATACTTATATATATTATATATATTATATACTATATATATATAATGTTTAAAGTTTGAAAATATATTATTAATATTATTATAGCTATAAAACTATATATATATATAATTTTTTTTTAAAGAATCAAGAACTGGGCTATCATTCTCAGCTGGAAGTGATTGCGATGAAAGGGAAAGATATCATTCCTATCGGAAACAACGCAAGTGAGCAGACGAGTGAAGATGAGGAGGATGGTAATGACGATGACTATGACGACGACGATGACAATGATGACGAGGAAGAAGAAGATGACTCCGAAATGAATGATGAATCCCCCGATGCTATTATACAGTAATAAATACTCGAGATTAGTTAGGTAGTGAGATTAAAAAAAATGTGTTGCTTAGAGGAACGATTAAAACTATATGATGAAAATTTTTGTGAACGTGTTTCTAATAAATGTATTTCAAAGTTTAATGGCTTAGGTAAAAGTGGACGTCCTGTAAATAATGAATGGGTTATTGTTGCATGTATTTTAAAAGCAGAGCATGATAACCAAAATATGACTTTGAAAGTAGTGTCATTGGGAACGGGTTCCATAAAATGTATGGAAAATCAAAACTCCAGCTAAGGGTGCAGTTGCATGATAGTCATGCTGAAGTAATTGCTCGACGTGCTTTTAAATTGTACTTAATAGAACAGTTAAAATTTCTCTTAGAAAATAAGGAATCTATTTTTATTTTTGATAAAGAAGGATTTGCTATTAAGGAAGGTATTTCTTTTCATTTTTACTGTAATCATGTTCCTTGCGGAGATGCTTCCATATTTCCAAAAGTTCTTGAGAGTCACTTGACTAATATTGGTTCATTAGCGGTGACTGATGTATTTAATGAAAATCGAACTAAAAAACTAAAAATAGATAGAAATGTATGTGCATATGATGTTCATAGAACGGGGGCTAAATGTGCTTCAAATGAACCTACTGATCCTAAAGCGGAAGGATTCGATTACCACACAGTTGGTGCTTTACGAACTAAACCTGGTAGAGGGGATCCAACTTTGTCACATTGTTGCAGTGATAAATTATTCAAGTGGACAATACTTGGAGTTCAAGGTGCTTTGTTAATGCTATTTTTAAAGCGTCCTGTTTATCTTGAGACGATTATCATTGGTTCTGACTCTTTTAATCAAGATGCTCTTCAAAGAGCTCTTTGCTCAAGATTTAAGGATCAATTACTTCACATCAATATTGAATTTCCATTTCTGCTTAGAACACCTGTAATAATGCGGGCAAGAAGCACTTTTCCGCTGACAAAACCAGCTCAAGGTGAGTTAAGTGAGAAAAGTTTAAAACCATGTCCTACTTCTGTTGTTTGGAGTGACACGAGTACTCATAAGTCGAGAACGGAAGTTAGTGTGGAAGGTAAAAAATTAGGCACATCGAAAAAAAATGAAAACTCTTCTAAAAGCAGAGTTTCAATATGTAGAATTGAACTGATGAAGAAAATATTAGAAGTAATAAATATAGTTAAAAATAAATTTAAGAAAGATGACATATGTTTTGATCAGTTTCATTGTTTAGATTTCGTAACCACAGGTGTATCTTATCGAGAACTTAAAGAAGCTTCAAAGTCCTATAATAAAATGAGAAATAATTTGTATGAAATTGTGCTTAGAAATTGGACTTCAAAACCTGATTATATAAAAAATTTTGTGAATGATGAATAAAATCAAAACATTTTTCACTGTATTTTTTGTAGAATTTGTGTCAATATTCTTAAAATTATGATTGTGTAATTTTTTTTTCTAGTTGGAAAGTTTAATGTTTCACTTGCAAAAATAAATATTTTTTGTTTTAGTAGGTTAATAATAATTATAGTTTTTAAAACTTTCTTAATTCTTGAAAGGGGCAAATAATTTACATTCTTATATTTACATTGTTGAGTAAGATTAAACTTTTTAATTTTTGTGATTTTTTTCAGATAGCTAAACTTTGTTATAGAGAGCTTAAGCCCTCAAGATATTTTTAGTAATTTTTTTATGATTTGAAAATAAAAATTCTCAATCTCGAATATTTTGACATGCATTTAACCAAAATCATTATTACTTTTGTCATTAAATCGAATGGTTTTTATTTCCTTAATTATTTATTTTATATATTTTTTTTCCTTAAATTCATTGTCTTAATAAAATTAAAGCTTTTAGGAAAATTATACCAAACCCATTTAAATCATTTGAGTATTTAATTATGTTGAAAAGTTTTAATTTTATTATTATTAAAAAGAAAAACTATCTAATCTAAACACAACGGCAAAGATAACAGTCAAAATTCACATCCAATGGAGCAATAGAAGTTCCAAGAAGCCAAATAGATGAAGTCCAAAATTATATCAAAGTATTAAGGATTGAGTCGGGGCCGACCCAATTTCAATATTCCCCACACACGCTAACCTTCCGTGGCCATGCCGAAATTCACCCGCAAAGTTAATAAGGAAATAGAGGTTTTCGCCCCCCCCCCGTTAATCCTCAACCTAATTGTTAGTAAAAGCCTATATAGGAAGAAAAAAAAAAGAAGAGCCTTCCTACAACCACAAAATTTTGAACTTAACTTTATCTTTTTTAATCAAAAAACCTTTGTAATTGAAATCTAGTTTGAAAAACTTAAAGCGCCTTCAACAAATATCTCAAATCATGCATTAAATTAAAGAAACGGAAGATCATGCAAAGCTGAAACGAACAAAAAAAAAAATTAGTAGTAGTAGTAGTAGTTTCCTGTCTAGAAAGCCTTCTATTTCGACTGTTAACTCTACAACTCCCCGTTCTTTAGTTTGGAAAGTTGCATATAAAATGTATCGTCGCTCCAACAACCCCCACCCACAGTCATCCGTTATGGGCCTGATATAACCGACACGATCTCCGCTCCTGCTGCTGTTGCAGATTCATTAGGTATAGTTTTGGTAACCACTCGAGCTCTTAACGCTATAATGAAGCTTTTCAAAAATTGAGAACTAACACCACTGCCAAACTTCTCAACAGCGAAAGGGAAAGATCATGGCTATAACAGTATTTTACACCTGCAGAGTATCATACTGCACTGGCGAATAGCAAGACTGTGCTCTTGGCCCAGACATGATTTCGTACATTATGTTCCGTCATATTCACCCCTCGGCATCAGTGGTTTTGCTGGATCTATATAACAGAATCTGGATCGAATCTTCTTTTTCATCTATTGGACTCTGCTTTTGTAATCACTACCCCCAAACCTGGGAAAGATCCGAAGTTGGCGTTCAACCATAGACTAATTTCGCTGACCGGTCATACCTGTAAATTAATGGAGAAAATGGTTTCAGGCCGCCGCCTCCCTGTTCTGGAGAGTCGCCAGGCTTTTTCCAACATAGTTAGGTTTCTAAAAAAATCGTTCGACCGCGGATCCCATGTTAAAACTGGACCATGACATCGGGAAGCCTTCTCAACTAGTTGGATGGTTTTTGGTGTCTTTTGACCATGAAAAAGCTTATGACATAACGTGTGGAGAACTGGGATTCTCCTTAAACTCCTCTTGCTCGGTTTCCGTGGATAACTCACTTTTCATTAAGTGCCTTCTGTCAAATAGATCCATCTAAGTTCGGTGCTCTTCTATTCTTTCACGCCATTTTACTCTGGATGAAGGCGTTCCGCAGGGTAGTGTTCTAAGTGTATTACTATTTGCTCTCGGATTTCATGATATCGTTCTTCTATCGCAGGAGGTCATTTCTTCTCAGTTGATGACTTTGGCCTAGTGCCAGGCTACCTTTTCTTGAACAGCAACTTCAACTAGATATTGAGAATATTTCACAATGGGGTAACTCATGGCTTCCATTTCTCACCCATCAAAACCTCAGCAGTACTTTTTAATAAAAAGCAATCGAAGAAACTGCCACCTTCTTCCCGCGTCAAATTTCTAGGACCCATTCTAAGATAACACTTAAATAGCGCCCCCCATATTAAAGCCTGGCAACGACTTGTCATTCGCGGGCGTCCCTATCAACGTCAATCTCGCCAAATTTTGGGCCGTTGACCGCCATGGTCGCGGGTCTCTACGTCGCGCTATGCGATCGCATTTGTGGGTTGACGGTCGCACGGATTGTCATGCCTCCGCCCAAAAACTACAATCCTGGCCGATCCCTCAGTTGGCGGCGATCCGTAAAATCTTCACTGTAGCCTTCTGATCGTCTCTCCGGGTGAGCATGAAGTTGAATCCAAAAGGGTGGTGTGGATCCACTCTCTCACTCGAAGCGAATACATAATTTGCACAATTCCGCTTTCAAACAGCCCATACCTGTCTGCTCTGACACGATACCGTTCAAAATCGCTAGATACTGGTTATTTGCAAATAGTTTTAGTAAAAATCATCTTCTTCTATACATCCCTTTGCAACTGGTGCTGGTATTTCTTTTATGAACGAAAGGGTATACATTTGGCTATTCCCCGCTCCCACCATTGCTTGTTCTAACTCTCTCAAATCTAGCACACCTCCCTCAGCTGCTTGCCTAAAGGCGTCATTCGCGTTCACTCCATGTTTATTGACGCATCTTAAATCAATTGGACTGTGTGGGTGCGTTCTGCCCTGTCTTTCCTTGACCGCAACCCTTCTCCATACCTCTCCCCCCCTCATCTTCAGTTTTTACTGCGGAATCAATGGCTACAATGATTACCTTGCCTTGGCATTTGATCCTTTCAGGATACCGCGACCAATTTAAGTTTATTGAGATTTGCTCAGCGACGCCAATTGATTTAAACCTTTATTCTAAAAAACCCAGTGGTATCCGGTATCAACTTTCTTCGGCTGTCCAGATCTCGTAAAAAAAAATCATCTATTTGGACCCTCTTATATAAGGGGTATGCTGAATCGCCGGACAAGACTCCCCAAAATGGGCGCTCTTCTTTTCGAGCTGTTCAGGTACTCCGGATGCTCTTTTCGACAGTGATCCATAATAGTGATATTATTTACTCTTCTCTAAAGCTTCTGGTCTATGGCAAGTGCTGGAAGCGAGGATCAAGGAGGAATTTTAGAAATATAAAGCGAGGATTGGTGATGATCATCCTCCCACGACGAAAGCGTTACACGAAGTGACGTGCACGCTCGTAATTGCAACAATGTCACGGATCATTCCTCCCATCGTGCAAATTTTGCGTTGAGACAATCCCCTAATTCGTATTCACACCATATTTCATTTGATTGTCCCACTGGACCCATTCGTCCTCGTCATTTTCCTACTTTATGAACCCATAACACCTAAAAGGTTATCCATATCTTATCTGAATCCTTTCCAATTTTAATAACTCTATTTTCTCGTATCTTAAGAACTGATATTCTTTTCTATATATGAATTTTGTTATGTAATATTAGCTATTATAATTTAAAACATCGGTGTGATTCAAGTGTGGTATTGTGGAGCGCATATTATCTGAACATCAATTGTTTTTTGACAATTTTGATGATTCCTCATCATAGAGTTTTAATATTGGCTTAGTGTGTGACGCTCTTTTGTGGGCGGTTTTGGTCTTGTATCTAAGTAAAACAGAAGTAATATATATATATATATATATATATATTATATTTATTATATTATAATATATATATATATATATATATATATTTTAGAATATGATATATTATATATTAATATACCTGTATATATATATAAGCGCGAAAAGTTAAGATGAGAATAAGGGGAAATTCTGCTTAGAATAATGAATAGGGATGGTGCTTTTGTAACTGATGAATGGATGTGAGGGAGTGGTGGGAAAGAACAACTTCGAAATGCTGCACATATTAACAGTAATAGATGAGGTGTTAGTGAAATGTGTGTGGTTTTTTGATTGTGCAAGAAGGATTAGATTTTGGGGATGGTTATTAGTAAGGGAGGATGTAATGGATAGGGTGAGAAAGTTGAAGAAATTGGTATATTTCTGGCATAGTATATGGATGAGTAAATTACTAGTGAAAAATATCAAAGCGGCATGCTGCGAGATATGTAATACTGATTGCATTTGATTTGGTTAATAAAGCGTTTATGGGGGTATAGTTCTGAGGGATTGGAGAAGGTAAATACCCTTGTTATAGGGTAAGGAGAAAAGGGGAACTGAAAAAATTATAGGGGAATAAGTTTTTATGGTTTATTGAGTGTTGTAGTGCTGTATTTTGGTCGAAGAGTGCGTCGAGTGCATGAAGGACTGATTGGTGAAAGAATAGAGTTAGGAGTGGTAAGGGATGGTGATCAAATTTACATTAACAAGTCAAGAATGAGGAGAGAGAAGAATAATTATATTTAGGTTTTATTGATTAAACAGGCGTATGATAGAGTTATAGGGAAGCTTTATGGCATTAGTGATATATGGTGTGTGTGGTAGGCTTCTGAATGGAATCATAAATATGTATGACGATGGAAGCGTGTGTAAGAATAATGGTGTCAATGGTGATTGGTTAGATTAATAGCGGAGTGATACTTGGATGGTTGTGTTTTATGTTCTTGGTTATTTATGTGTTACGGATGGGGTATGAAGAATTCGAGGTGGGATGCAGAAATGTGTTAGAATGAGAAATGGAGAGAGTGAGGGTGCCTTACTATTCGTATGCGAGATTTGGTCTGTGGTGGCGATGTCTTGAAATAGAGTTTGAGAGATTGTGAGAGATTTGGCAGGGTATGTAAAAGCAGGGGTTTGAAAGTAAACGTAGAAGAGAGTAAGGTTATGTTGTGAGGGGACAGTCCTCATGTGAAGTTCATGTTGATGATGAGCGCTGAGCAAGTGTTGATTTAATATTTAGGGATGTGTGTTAGATGAGAGGAACGATGAGCCAAGATGTACGTGGAAAGTTGTGAATGGAGAAGGTGCTGGTGCAATTAAATCGTTGGTGAATGTAAGATAGTCTTGATGCGCTAAGTCTTACTAGGTATGTTGTTACCTGTGTAAATGCATAAAAGTGAGACTATGTCCTGGAATAAGAGGTATAGATCTAAAGTTTCATGTGTTCAGATGCAATTTAGGGGCATGCTAGGTTGAAAAGAATTAATAAAGTGGGAATGAACGTATTAAGAGTGGTGTGGCTTGAAGGGTAATGAGAGATAATGAAAGTAGTGAGATGGTTTTGGTCATGTGGAAGGATGAATGAAAGTCGGTTGGTTAGCGGATGTAAAGTGGAGAGTGTGTTGGGAACCGGCCGGCTGATATCCGAAGAGAAGTGAATTGAGTCAGTAAAGGCAGATTTGAAGGAGAGAAATTGGTTGGCAGAGGCGAGATAAAGGTGCATTGATAGAGACAAATGGCGGGTTTTATGGGGCTGGTGTGGCCCACTGGGCAGGGATGAACGCCTTACAATTGACGATTAAATATGGGTCCGTCGCGGTCCATGATGCCTCTAGTGATTTTCTGTCTTGACGAGCTCCCATATTATGTACAGAGGGGCGGTGGCTGGATTCTTTTCGCGTTTGTCATGTTCTTCCTACGCTTCTTCGATGCTTGTACGACTTACCCCATCTTGGGAAGAGGAGTGAAAAAGAAAGAAGATTATATAATATATTATATTATATATATATATAATATATATATATATAATAATATATAGTATATACTTATTAATTATTATATATATATGTATTTATATATATATATATATATAATATATATATATATTTTTTTTTTTTCCGTTTTCGGGCATTGATTCTTATTATGGTGTATGCTTTGGTATCACCTAGAGCATGATTTGTATAAGAACATACTTGGGGTCTTGTGTATGCTTCCACCAAATCATTATTATGTGGAATTGGCATTGCATTTTGTCACATATTATATTCTTTAGCTTCATCTAATCCTCATTTTCAATATTAATTTCTGTATTTCTTTCTCTTCATCACAATTTCTCTCTTTTGCCAGACGATTGATAACGCGATGACACATTACTTTATGAGAGGCAACTCGTACATTTTTTTCTGGAGATGTGAGCCCATGCCTGTTCACAGATTCGGTGCAACGACTAGCACCAGTTTTGGATTTTTTTTCCTGACACCTCTTGAACATCTATAAAAGATAACTTCCGTCTGGTTAGCGCGTCCGGGTACAAACTTAGAAGGGGTTGACACCTATGAGGGGGACCTCTTTGATTTTATACCCATGTGAAAATCCTACTTACTTGACATGATGGTATTAGATTACGAACCCTCCGTTACAGACTTTAATGTGTTTTGATTGCACTTCGAATATTAATTACCGTTTTCCCTTCCTTCATCCTGGAAGCTGCTTGTCTTTCCACTGTCATGCTGCCGCCCTCGAATCCAGGTGTCCAAGCTGTCTGGACCCGAAAGATCCCAGCCTATTTCTCATCTGTTACTCCATATGCTGCTTCCTTTCGGACTGCGGAGCTGACCAATGTCCCGATGTATTTTATTGCGATCACACTCCAAAGCTCTACTGAGCAAAGAACAATCATTCTAGCGAAGCACTTGAAAAGTGAAAATGAAAATTGGAAGTACCTACAGTAGTTATGAGATGGGTTCTTCTCATTCAAGCTATACCCAAAATAAGTTCTATTTTCTGCCTAATTTCTCTCGAAACATAGCTCTTATTTCCTACTCTGATGAAATAAGCACACATCGAACACTATTTTGTCTTTAGGACGAATGACGAAAGATATTCTGTCATTCTAAGAAATCTAAGCAAAAGATTCTTGTTACTACTTTGCAGATTTCTCGCGTGGATCGCTGAACCCCCAAATGCCACGTTTACTACTGACATTTTACACTCTTTTCCATACTAGGTGAAAATTGTAGTTTAAACTAAGTGTTCGTAACTTTTCCGACCAAGATTGCTTAAATACAAAGTTGTTATCAACGAAATACTGTAGGGACCGTAATTATCGCATCTAGAGAAAACTTACATTCCCTGTGAAAACACACCACTCGCAAAGACTGTAGAGATTCTCGAGCTCTTCTTAATCGAGTCCTTAATGTTTGGAACGGAGGTTTGGAATTATTCCCATATCAAAAATGGCAGGAGAGATGCAATACATTCAAAGACAAATTCAAAGATCAAGGCAATCATGCTAATGAGAGATCCCTGTTCGTCGTGTCAACCACGAACATATCAATCGCAGTATAACTCTTCCTCCAAATCCCATAAAATCGAGAGTACTATAACTGCTCTCTGCTCTACCTATATGTCGACTATTCATAAGTCAAAACGCTACATCTCTACCAAAATTGCCGCACACCTATCCTTGGTGCTACTTTCAACTGACCTGCTAATGAAAATCTTTCCATCTCCACACGCTTTGGGAATATTTCCGCCAGAACTGTCCAATGCCTCACGTAGAGCCTGCGTCTCTGTCCCTATATTTTTGTCTCACATACTCATTTATGAAAAGATTTTAAAGAAACATAATATTAAGCATTACGTAAAAATTATCCAACTAATCTATTAACATCTATTTTCTAAAACAAAACGACCATATATAATACTGCACTCACAATTAAACCTCGCTAAGTCAATTTTGAAAAAGCATGAATATATAGAATTGTACCCAGTAACAAACTGTCGACAACCACACCAATCTCTGATAGCTTGCAGATTTTTCCATCTTGTGATCCTATAAATCTTCTCGGAATTTCCTATTCATCATTTCCTAATTGATTCTGTGACTACGGTTGAAATGGATTCGTTCCAACTAGAGCTTTTTATGCCTAGTGAATGGTCCATGCATACTTTCGACTTTGGTGCAGTTTCACTCACACGACCTAGTTCTGTGGACCAATGGTAGCTTGTATACTTATATATATTATTAATATATTATATATATATATAATATTATATAATTATATATATATATATATATATATAATATTATATTTATAATTATAATTTAATATAATATATATTTATATATATATACATAATATATAGTATGGGAATGTGGATCAGAGAAAGGAGCCAATTTATTTTTTGGGGGAGGCCGGGCACTCGGTCTGACAATCATAAATATTTATAAGACATTTTATTTACTAATTGACTGTAAAATTTTATAGATAATTGAAGCATCTAATTAATGCATTTGAAAATAAAGGAGGGACATTTATACTCGATGAAAAAAACAAAAAAAAAATCATCAAAAGAAGGAAAGAATTTTGACTAAGACAAAATTTTTTGTGGTCATAATTTTGATCCACGTTCAGATTTTCCATCAAACTGAAGTCTGATATTAATCTAGGAATGCTCTTTGAACTAGGACTTAAATGAATAACACTATCGAAATGAATCTGGGTCGGGGACAGATAGTTCACCCATTTCTGAAATTCTTTCTAAGACAAACTAAAACAAAATACAACTTGAATAACTCAAATGAAAAAGAAATATCATTAATTAAGATTGACTAAGACAAACTAAAACCCAAATTAAACTTGAATGAAAGAAGATGAACATAAAAGAAAATTGAATTCAAATTAAATAAGACAAGTATTGTTGAAAGAACATTGATTAAACACAAAATTGAATACGTCAAAAAAAAAATGACACTTTGGGGTACATAAATTTATCACTTAAACCAGTTCTTCAAAATTCGAATAGTAGCTACTACAATTCCACTGAAGGAAGGTGGCCATACTGTTTTGTTATGAGTACTATAAAGATGGTCTTCTTGAGACTATTATCCCTATTTGGTTAGCAGTAATGTCAGAAAAAATAAGAATGAAAATAATACAAAAGTGGAACTGATCAAAGGATAAAAAAGTTAAAACGCAAACGTAGAACAGCGAGAGAAAACAACATGAATTAGGAATACTATTCAAACTATGTGATAAATTTTGCCAGACATTAAGATAAAATCGATGCCCTGATCCACTGTTAGTGGAAAAAGATAAGCTTTTATCCTGATTGCATCTTATCTGAATAGCTAGAAACTATCTTCTTGCTCACTTCAAGTGGTATTTACGAGAGATGGTTTACCAAGCGAAATATTTATACAAGTAACAAGGAATCGTCTTCTCCACTAGCTGTCACTCTCTGTTTCTTCATCATAATTTAAGAGCATTTATTTTAAATATTAGAATGTTACCTAAATAGCAATGCATAGGCTATTTAACTTTCCTTACTGACTTGTGTGTTAACATATAAATTTTAATTTTTTTTTTTTTTCCCAAAAAAAAAAATCTTGTTTATTTTTGCGGTTTTGGAATAACTTCCCCGCTTTCAATACCAGGGTTTTAAAAAATTCTGAATTAAAAACCCCCCTTTTGTTTTTTAACATGCAAAAAAGAACCTTTTTTTTATAATTAAAAATATATATATATATATATATATATATATATATACTATTTATATTCTATATTATAATATATAATTATATTATTATATAATATATATATATTATTTATTATATATATATATATGTGATTAGTGCTTGCCGTGAATGAAACTTATACGTAAATAATTATATATATATATAGTATATTCTAATATTATATATTATATATATATATATCTAGCTTATATATATTATATATAGAATATATATATATATTAATATAGTATATAATATATTATATATATATATATATATATATAATATATATATTAGCCTGGCCCTTATTTGGCGGTCATCAATATAGAAAAAAAAATTTTTATAGCTCTCACCCCATAAATTGGATCCACTATAATTATGCTGTTAAGTAAAATTTTTGCATTTGATTATTTCATAAAGAGCTTCCAGTAAGAAATTACTCCTGTATTTATATTGTATTTAAGAAAGTGATTTTTGTCACTCAGCCAGGTCCCCCCAAACGGGTATTAGCTGCTCAAAGCAGGGGTTTCACAGATGCTGTTCATTGTTGCCTGGGTTGAATGAGGGTTCCTTACGAACATCTGGTAGACCTTGATGCTCTGACTACTTGCAATAGGTTGTAGTTGCTCTTCTCTTCGTCAAGTGTCGGTATACGACTTTATAGTGCATACTGCACGTTCTGGCATTATCATTAATAATTCTCAAGCTCTTAACTAATGTTTGAGCGTATGGAACCTTATTCTATAAACCGTGGAATTTCATTTAGAAAGCTGTGTCCAGTCGAACTTATTGAAGAATTCATTGTCTCGGAGACGAATCTTCCAGTTTTATCTTATAAAGAAGCTGATACTCAGGATTTCAGAGGTTCTCTCATCATCTTCATCTGAAGCTTGCAACCTGCGCTCTTACCTTAGAGTACAGCATAATCAAAGAAATGAGCTAGATCCTCCGAAACAAATCCCAGATATGCTTAAAGTTTGTTTGATGTTTTCGCTTGAACTTTCTGTATTGGTAGCTGAGCGGGACTTTGTCAACGAATCAGTCGGAGCTCTTGCACTGGGCAGTAAACCATGCTCAATATAATACTAGAATTCAAAAATGCATAGTCTTTGAACCTTCTCTTCCTCAGCTGTGATTTTGAACTGTTTCCGAACATCATAAATTTTTGATAAGCATACAGAGTTTACTCATCAGCGTGATGATGCACGGCCCGGGCCTGTTTTACACACAGTGAGCATCTCAAGAAACAAATTGATAAGCTAGAAGCTCAAGTAATTCTAGGAGGTTTGATGTTCTTAGGTGTTGCGAACTTTAGTGTTTGTTGTCGAACATCATCTGAATAACTGACAGACATACTTATTCATATTCCTGCTCAAAGATGTAAATTTAAGATCCCATCGGCCTTTGAAATGCTTGAAAAAGCAACTCAGGCCGACTTTTCCATTGTCGATTGAAAAGCTGCCTGATAAACAATTTTCATTAATGATGACGGCAAGCAAGATACAGCAAACCCCTGCCAGTATCTGTTCCATTATAAACACATGCACACTTTCGACGTCTGTTTTGCAGCAGTTGTTTCAAAGCACATTGCTCCACTGTTTTTCACATCTCCATTTTTTGTAGGATCAATTAGCATGGCTTGCAATTCACCGTCGAAGTTTAGCTTGGCACACAAGAATTTATTAATACTCGGCCAGATACGAGAATGGAAGGTCGATCCACAATTTCTTTTCGATGTCAGATCTTGAAAAGCTTTCAATCCCAGTGAACTGTAAGTAGTTCATTTGCATGAAACTTGTCGACAATTCGGCTCTTGCTTCTGTCTTGAAGAGCTTTAAGTTGTTCTGTTGATCGCTAGATTATATGCCCAAGGCTAATAGCGGTTTCAGTCAGAACAATTGTGGCTTTTCTACTGATACGCCAGTACGATCAAGTGCAGCTGCAAGAGGTTAACTATAGTTTAACTTTAGCTTAGAACGCGGTGAGGTTCTTCCCCTTCATCAGATAATTCAGATATGTGGCCTTCACTACTGTTTCCGCTGTTTCCCTCTTCACTGCTGCTAGAAGATGCAAGAATAACTCATTTAGAAGTTGATGCTTCGCATTCCTCTCTACTCCTTTTCTTACGCATGTCTTCAGCTTTCCTTTTGTGCATTATTCGCTCTTATTTTGCAGACAGGGTCTTATTCACAGATCTTATAGTTCCACGCCGTCCTTTCTTGGGTTTGGCAAGGAGAAATTCTTTGTCTTCTTGAAGAACTATCATACTTAGCGCATTAGCATGAGATATGTCAAAGAGGTCATCCAATCAACAAATGCTTCTTCTTTCCTTATCTGCGCTGGAGTTCGTCGATTTTCTAATAAGTTTCAGATCTTTCCAAGTTTGAAAAAGGATTTCAAGTTGCTTTATAGATGATTTCGGGCTACTGAATTCTGCCTTTCTACAAAAGAATAAGATTCTGAAGTCTTTGTTGCAGATTCGCGATCGTCTCTTTCCCTTCAACCAATGACCATAAGAAAACCAAACATCAGATTGTGGTAGGTTACTACATGAAATTCTTGACAAGACAATCTAAGAGAAAGTATTTTATTTACACGAGTAGTATCGCTTCTAGCATTGGTCTCTAGTTAATACTATATATGCAGCTTATAAATAAAATAAATGTAATACTTAAAGAGGAAAAGATTGATTTAGTATTGAAAACGCTAATAAATAAATCAAATTAAGTGATTTAAGTATGAAACATAAATCAAATTGGTTAAATGCTACGAATTACCCGTTATCGATGAGGTGAAATCAGTGTAAAAATTGAATGAACTTTCCGTTTTATAAGAATAGAAACATTAGCACAATGGAAGTAAACTGACCGCATCATGCCAAAGAGTTACTCAACCACTGACACGATCACATATTGTGATGGCTTGGACTACTACATAAGAATGTCTAAATTTTTATGTGGGTTTTTAACCCAATGACCATTTGGATTGGTGAGAGTTAAAAAATTTCAAACTTTCAAAATTTGAAAAGCATAATATATATATTATTAATATATATAGTATATAATATATATATATTATATATATATATATATATTATATATATATATATAATTATAATATTATTATATAATATATATATATAAATAATATATTATATAATATATTATATTTATATATATATATATATATATATATATTTTTATATATATAATATATATATATATAATATTATTACTAAATTATAATAATATAATATATATTATATAAATAATTATATATATTATATATATGATATATATATATATTAATTATATAATGTGGAAAAAATGTAGAGTTTGTTAAAATAAAAACCTTGTGGCCTTAGATTAACATGTATATGATAGTTTACATGCTTCAGTCAGATATGGCATGTAGTTTAAAGTTCTTTTACCAATTCATTTACCTATTTCTGTATCATTTTTAAAGTTAGATTTATTAAAAGTGTATTTTTTTTGTTAGGGTAGTCTATTTTGGATATCAACCCTTTTAAGTTGTTTAATCAAATAATTAGTAATTTTAGTTAAATGGTGTCTATATATGTCTATTCATATTATTATAAGTTATATATCGAGGTTTAGTTTGACTTTTTTATACAAGTAAAAAAAAATATTAAATAGATTTTTTACACTTTGTATGAATCATCTTCTTAATAAATTTAATTCATTAAATGTCTCATTATTGCTTTATGAATTTAATTTTTATTTGTCAAACCCTACTTTCAAATATAGGTTCCGTCCGAGAAAACGAGACTTATGTCTCGCGGAGCGAAGATCTTTAAAAGGCGGAGCTCCGCAAGCCGAGCGATCCGGTGCATCCCTAGTTATTAGGTATATTACCTGTTAAGGTACTCCAACGTCTCAGAGACATCTTACCGCTGCTGCATTCCAGTAATCAGCCATACTCGGAATTAAAATCTGAATTATTAGATATATTAGGTATATCGGACACTGATAAAATTAAACAGCAAAACGAAAGCCTGGGTGACCGCCTAGCATCGACCTTTTTGTTGTCCGACATGCTTGGCTTACTTGAAGGTTCTCCAGTTGAGCCTGCCAAAACATTTTCCGGCGTTCTTCTAAGTTTCGCGAGCTCCATTCCATGGCATGGTCGATCCAATAATACTTTTACATGAATAGCTCTAATGCAGCGTATTGTTTAAAGCTAAACTTAGGCTCATATATACGCTCTTACTATATGTGTACGCCTTCCTCTCGCAGTCAAGGTCCCGTACCCACTAATGCGCACGAAGTTCACGAATATAATATCTCATTCTGCCATATCGCTGCTGAAGCACCATTTCAAACCTGGAAAATTACTATATTGATTTTGTTAATCTAGGATTTCCGAACTTGAAGCTGCCCTGCTTAATTACTCATCTACCCTAGTCTCATCTTTCTTCTTCTTTTTTCGTCACTATCCTAGTTTCCTCCACACTCGCGCTTTAATTCGCATTCTCCTACATTTTCGGTCAACTGACTGGTTGCTCAACGATCTCAATCTCATACTAGCACATCTTAATCAAAACTTCTGCCGTAACTCTCCGCACAACCAACAGGAGTATGTTCAACATCAGCGATGGGGGACCACTCGAAAATGCATAACCATTGTATTTATAATTGATAAACTCACTGCCACATCTAAAGACGCAAGATGTAGTTAACTCAGCGTCCTATCTTCTTTTGTTGTTTACGATACTCTACTGAATTTGTCTTATATCATCGATACGGATTTCTTTCTTCTGTTTATACCTCGTTCTCTTTCTGAAGTAGAACCGTGCCGTCTGAACTTTGCGTTCATTGCAGTCTGCCAGGTTCATCATACATATCTTACGTAACTTATTAACAATTCATTTCACGCTTTCTTGTCTCCGCGACTTCCTGGACTTTGTTTATTGCGATGCTTAACTTCTTTCTCTAGTCTGTTGGCCGCTCTCTCGCAATTTCAATATATCCTCGTTCTGTGGATATGCATTACTTGCGAACATAAGCGTTCTGTGCGCTTTGTAAAGATGGCGGTTGAATCAGACTTACTGAGACCCCAGTACGAGGCTTTCCCTGCATTTATCTCGTCCACATTTTTCATCCTAATTTCGGTATATATTTCACTGTTGGATTTACATTTACGTCATCCCGTAACTTTGAAACGAAGGTTCATACAACAAGCTTATTTAACAATAAATATTCCTTATCGTTTTCTCTATCAGCGAGTTTGTCGCAAAGGTTTTGAATCACCCTGTATATATAGACAATTATATATATATTCTATATTATATTATTATTATTATATTAATATATATATTATATATATAATATATATTATATATATATTTATATATTATATATTATTATATATATATATATATATATATATATATTTATTATACTATTATTATACTAATATATATATATTAAAGTAAATATGGCCCTGTTATTTTTAAGACCCGTATTTGATTTTTTTTTTTTTTGTTTTTTTAAACATATTGCTAGTATATTATAAAATTTCATTTAATGATATATATATATATATATATATTATATATATAAATATATTCTATAATATAATATATATACTGATGGG
>JABUQX010118415.1:0-52700 GCA_015478945.1 Trachelipus rathkii
AGTATATAATTGCACTGCTAAATATATATTAATTTATTTATAGATAACTAAGTATAGTGGCGAACAAAATAAAGTTAAGGACTATTTTAGTGAGTTATTAAAGGAAAAGTCCACAATATATTCTATGTAAAATTTAAGGACAATATATTATAATAAATTAAATTTGATATATTATGTTTTTAATTTAACTAAAATAGATAATTTGATTTAATTTATTAAAATTATCGTGATATTAATATATCGTATGTGTGGATAGTGAGGTTACAAATAAGAACCTATATATATATATAATATATATATATATATATATAATATATATTATTAATATATATATATATACTATATATAGTATATATATAATATTAATATATATATATATTACTTATTAATATTATATATATATAATATTAATATATTAAGTTATATATATATGTATATGTATTAATATATATATATATATTAATATATTAATATATAATTATATATTCTATAATATATATATATGTATATTATATAATTATATATATATATATATAATATATATATATAATGATATTATTATATATATTATATATATATATATATTATAAATATATTAATAATTTATATATTAATATAATATATATATATATATTAATATATATAATATATTATATTATTATATATATATATATATCATTAAGGTTTCTACTCAAAAGATCGAAATATTTATGATCATAGCATAATAAACTAAGTGTGAGTGCATTTATCATTAATTATATATCCTGATATTCCTAATCATATTCTCGAGTGAATTATATATATTTCATATTTGATCATGATCTATATATTAGTACAGAGATCCTCACCAGCGTTATTTTACTCCCATGTTTATGCTATATACCCTGGTAAGTTTATGTTAAGACGTAACAGTATTGCGTTTAGTGAATACTGTGATTCAGTATACTTGGATCTATCACTCATACGTGGTGTTTATAAAACTGACTGACCCTTCGTAATTATTTCAGTTTTTAATATTGAATAACAAGTAACAGTGGGCTGTAGTATTATATATGACAATAATGTAAGGGTTTGTGTTGTGTTATGATAATAGTGTGTGTAGTGTTGTTATGTGTGGTGTATGTGTTAGGGTGTGTTGTGTGGTGTGTGTGTGTGGAATCATTATAATTGTTTTTGGGAAGTATAATTGATAAACAAATTATATAATATAGTTATTATTAGCAACGATATGATGTTTTTAGCGTGAGTAGTGCTCCTGTGTCATTAAGCTGGAGAAACCATATTAGTTTGCTTCCTTCCACTCTGATTCTTGCGCTGAGTGAGTTAATTGTGCCAATAATTACCTATTTCTTTCGTATTACATTACTAAAACCCGTGTACAAGTTGAAAGATCACTTATACTTACTATATGACTATTTTCTATGATCAGAAGCGAATAATTTCCTTTGTGTAGCAAATTCCACTACATAGACTGTGATAAATAAAAGAATCAACATGGTTATTACTATAGCTTTGTCTAGGATCATATCTAAACAATAATTCATTACCATTACGAATGATATTGATGATGATGATTATTGTGGTTAGTCTTGTAAGCTTTTACTCTTGAATTGTATTAAAGGTATAGAAACTATGCGTGAATTACTTTTCTTTATCGTATTGACTATATATATCTAGATACAGTCTTTAGTGACAACTATAATTTACCTGTAAATGAGGTCCGTGTTTCAATATAAGGTCAATAATAAATTAAGTTGACATATTGTCGTAATAGACTATATATTACCTATATACTTTTCACAAATATCATGGATAGTTATTTCGCTACTACTGCTCTCTGCATGGATAAGTTAAAGTATATCAAATTTTTGTGATATGTAGTATTCGGCGCTGTCTTTTATTTATAGGAGTAACGTACGTGATTGACTCTAATCATTCATTATCAGGTATCATAGCTCTTTCATAGTCGGTCTTTTGTAAAGTCTATTATATGTGCCATAAAAATTAGCGTTTTGTGCTTATTTGCTCATTATAGATTTAATCTATTCAAAAAAAGATTTATATGTAGCTTACGTATTTACATTTAATATAAATCTACACATAATATACATATATATAATAATAAAGAAAATGCCTCCTTTCACCTGCGTGGCTGTTAGGCCACTGAATTCACAAAGCATGCTACTGCTTACGCTATCATATATATCTAATCGCGGCGATTTTACTAGTGAACCCCTATATCACATTATATTGAAGTGTAGTAGTGATATTACTGAATATTATTAGGGTAGTGACCTCATGTGGTATTCGTGAATATTCACCGGGTAGAAGGATACATACGTATTTACTATATTTAGTCTTTTATCCAATTACATAGATATTATAAAACATAATATTATATATATTTATGTTATTATTATTATATTATATATAATATATATATATATATATATAATATATATATATATATAATAATATTAATTTATATTAATAATATATAAAATGCTCTTAAACAAAATAGTTTAAACATACATATTTAAATTTTAATTAGTACATTATAAAAGAAATATATATATAAATTAAATATATATAATAATTATTTTATATATTATTTTCTAAATTAATATTTATTTATTAATATATATATAATATATATACTCATATATAATTAATATCTAATAATAGATTAATATATTATATTGCTAATATATATATATTATATTATATTTAGGGAATGTGCTTACGTTTTATCTTTATATTTATACTCATAATGAATAATATATATATATTCATATATATATATTGCTTACTTGGTGATATCTCTAATGTATACATTAGACCTATTTATATAAACCAAAGTATAAATAATTAATATATAAATATAATAAATTTATAATATATTAATTTATTCTTACTACTAGGTCTAACCAAGCTCGGCTCAAAAAAAACTCTGTACGGATATATGTTTCTTTTATGTATATCAATTTTAATACTACTTAGATGCATTTTCATATTAACATTGCTATTAATATAGTATTATTTATATATTTTACCTCTCTTGGCTTTATCATACAAATATATTTTTTATAAAATAAAAATATTTTATGCTAAGAATCCGCTATACAGTTTGACCGTTTTTATCTCAATACTCCGGCTGCTGGATCCTAGATCCGGCGCTGGATTCCGACAAGGGTATATTATCTGCAACTATTTAGAGGATGGTAGTGGGATACCGCATTATGCGGGAAATATACTCGAATCAATTTTCACCTATCCGATCCGCAATCGCAACGGCATCTTTCGCTTAATTTTTGCGGATTAGCGGATAGTATTCATCCTATGGTTTTCAATGGAGAAAGGTGTGTGCATACCTTATACACTAGTATATATCTTCTGGTCTATTATATATATATAGTAATTAAATTTTTTATCACACTAACAAAAAATATTTATAAGGGAATTATTATAAAATTATATACCTAATATATATTAAACTTCATAAGGTTTCGTTATATATATTTCTACGTAATTTATAGTTAGCTATATATATCCGGTTAAATCCAAATTAGTTTCCTCAAGGGACTTTCATAGGAATGACAGAAGTATCACAAGCTGATAGATTAGATAAGATTTACAACACTTCTAAAACGATATGTGAGCATATGTACCAATTAGCAACTTATTCTACATCCTAGATACAAACATAAATTTCTTGAACACACGCGTCTGTTTTTCTAGAGAGAGTTATAAATATATTAGTCCACAAACGAATTATATTTTAATTTCTTTGAAATAGAAAAAATTATAATGAATCACGGATAATGGGTGCTGACACGCATAATTATCTCGGCCTAACAGTTTCCGGAGTCCGAGCTAACGCCGATCTTCGAGCTAATGGGTGGGGCACGCACTTACCCGAGCCTCCTCGGACTCTCTGGCATAGATCCGACTGGGGATTCCACTCTTTCGGTCTCGGCGGTATCTGGGTGGAAAAGTTTCTGCATCTACCATTGTATAGAAAGTTGGTTTTCAGCTACTGTCTTCTGGCAATAAATTTTTTCGCCTATAAAAATATTCTTTGAAAAAAAAATTTAATATCTATTTATCATATTGATATCCTCCGGCTCTGACTCCGGCTCAGTGATCCTGGTACTAAGGATGCTTTAAACTATTTGAAAATTTGCTAAGCACGACTTATTACATGGCACTATATTTTTTCAGACCTAAAAAAGTATTCTTCTTAAAAAAAATTTTTAATACCGAGACTCCGGCTCCGAATCCGATTCTGGATCTTAACTATACAATGCGTAGATCTGACCCTCATTATATTTTTTCTAGCCAAAATATTTTTACGATATAAAAATAAAATTCATATACTGACTCCGACTCCAATAATCAGTAACTTACCGACTTATCCGATCTCCGACTTACCGACTTTAATATAACCGCACTTGATTCAGAGTTATCCCGATCCGTACCTAAGGATTCTGGCACTATTTTGAATTGTTTTCTGAGCACGTCTTCTTGGCAGGATCGAAATTTTAATTCATGGATAAAATAATAAATTAATTTATTTTATTTCCGTCTTCCTCTGCAAATGAAGACTTATATCGGTGATAATGATTCTACCTACATCCCAGAATAATTCCGCGGCATCTCCGAATTCGGCCTCGCACTGCGTCCTAACTAAGGTGGTCTGCAAACCTAGGGTCTTGGAGAATTGTTAGCAGTGAAAATTCATTACGCTCGGTGCTCTGGCTAACTTAAACCCTTCTTTACTTTCACCCTATATAATAATTTAAATTTTTGTGAAAAATTCATTACCTAGATATCCTTCACTTAGGCTCCAAGCTTACCGGTTTCTCGGCTTACCGGCTTTCCGGCTCGGCTCCGGTCTCCGTTTCGGAACTCCGGCTCAGGTCGAAATCGGGGTCCGTCTCCGGCTCCGGTTTTGGCTTCACTCAGCTCCGGTTTCCGGCTCCGGCTCCGGCTTCCATCACAACGGACCAGTAGGCCTACAATTACTGGATCTTTTGCTTACGGCTTTCGGCTCAGCTACCGGAGACTAGTACCATAAATGGTTTCTGCACTATTTGATAATAAATATTGTTTCAGTATCAAGTCTTCTAGCAAGTAGATTATTCTATCTTATTCAATAATATTCATGTAACGAAAATAAAAATCCTTATTAACTCTATATTACCAGAATTTTCCGAACTTCTTACGGATCGCGACTCCGGATCCGAAATCTACCGGAATCATATCTTTAAAGTGTTTAATATTTACTATTATATTTCTGCACTATTTGATTAATTTTGGTTTCAGTCACTTTCTGGCAATTCTACTTAATTTTATTATATAATATAAAAATAAATAATATTATTTTTTTCACTATAAGCCTTAATATAAATGGGACCTATTCTTTTAGACTTATTATCTCAGATATTTCCGAGTAACTCCGGCTATCTGTAAGCTCGGCTTCAGACTCTGGGCTTATAATTCGAAATCTTCCCGTGATTTAAATCAGGGAGGGTACTCAAACTCTATTCTGATCTTCTGCACTATTTTTGAATTCTTGTCTCTAACATTGGTACTCACACTCTTCTGCGCACAAAAATATATTTGGCCTATCTAAATATTAGCTCTTTGTACCTTTGCTAATAAATAATTTTATATTATTCACCGAGATATATAATACTTAAGTATAGCTCCGCTCCGGATCCTCACTATGGATCCAACTAAAGGTTTAGTCTTGCCAGCTATTTCATGTAAAAATGTGTTTCAGAATCTATTAAGTCTTTATAAAACTAATATGAATAATAAATTATTTATTGCACCTAAAAATAATAATTTATTTAGAATACCATTTAAAGATAAATTATTTACCCATAACTCGGTTTCGTTTCCTTAACTACCGGATACCTCCGGTAATGCAACTAATTAGGTTTATTTTTCAATGCATTCTATTATTTTACACGATATACATTAATTATATTGTTCATTTAGAAATCAGTATCTATTCCTATATCTAGTATATCAGCATAAATTCTTTCAGCCTATAAATTATATTATATTTATATTTATTTAATACTTTAAATATAAAAATTTTATAATAAATCAAGTGATATTCTGGCTCTGACTCTGAGCTCCAGTGTCCTAATGATCCGAGATCGGGATCCGTAACTTATTATATAACGTATGTTTTTTGCATACTATTATATAAATAATTTAGATTCACATATATGATACTAATAATCCGATCATTAATAAAGAAAACTATACTGTAGCATATATAGGAACATCTATATATTCAAACAATATAAAAAAAAATTTGGTGAAAATAAATTAGGGGTTTATTTAATTACTATAATATACACGTGCTAATTCCAGAAGCCTCCGTCTATCGGCAATCTATCTGATCTCTCAAGGAATCCGTGGAATATTCCATTTTGATCAATCAACTTGATTTAAATCAATATAGTAGGGTATTTACCCAATTGCACTATTTTGATAGATAGTTGCTTAGCTGTAGCGGTTAGTGAGAATGGTCGGTTTAAGTCGTGTCTGTGCACCTCTTCTTTGGGCATCGGTATTCTATAATTTATCTTCATCTAAAAAAAGTTTTTTCTGAAAAATATATTTCTTGTTTAAATTATGTAACCTTAATATATAGTGTAGATATGTCATAGGTGTGTCTCTTGATCGTGGTGGCTCTCGCTCTGTGGGAGTCTCGGTGATCCTGAACCTATAAGGTTTTTCTCAGCGCTATTTATTTTTGTGAGACAATAACATTTTCTGTTCATTTACTAGGGGCATGTGCTATGATCGTTACTCTGTGGAGTCACAGTTGAATAAAAATATAGTTGGTGGATGATAGTTGAAGTGTATTTTTCTGTCTGCTTTTAGTGGTGCCTGACTGTTGTTTTCCTTTACTCCTAAGTATAGAAGAATATATAATATATTGATGTTGTGTTAGTTAACATCTGTGTGTCCTAAGGAATCCTGACTTACTGTATTTTACGTCTATCTACACATGTCGGTTCCTCTTTGTCGCACATTAATTTTCAATACTTGACTTAATAAATACATACGTGTTGCCAACGAGAGTGAATTACCGGTATCCTCATTAGAACTATTAATATGTTTATCTTCTTGTGTTCAATGGTCAATTGTTATATTACAGTTAAATCTCAATCAATTGTTCAGAACGCTCTTATACCATGCTCCAGTAATATTTAATAATGCATGATTATTCTTCAGCTAAAAAATCCCGAATATTTAATATATTTATTTGGAAAAAAAATTATTAAGACGACAGGGTGTTTATCATGGCTCTCATGATATTGTCTTGAGCCTGCTAGTGTTCACGTACTACGCGGTAATCGGGATATAACGCTGTATGATGTGGTGCTCTATGGGATTTTATGCACGCTCTGATTATGTAAACTCTATTATGTATGGTTGATGATAACGTTTGTCAAGTACTGAATATGTGTAATTACTGCGATGAGAACAGCAGTGTGGTCACATTGTAACTGTCATTATGTGTGTGCATGAGAACGTGTATCATCGTAACTTCAGTATATGTAAATGTATATAAAAATTTCCTTGGTGGATAAAGAAATGGCTAAAATTATGTGTTCAGTAACGTGATATAAGCTGATGGTATCATGATAACGTGTGTCATTAACTCAGCATGTGCGTGCATGAGAACGTGTGTTCGTAAAACGGATCCGGATTCCACTATTTCAATTAGTGTAGCGTTTGATAGGTGTGATCCAGCTATATTCTCAGCATTGGTGCATGCATGAAATAAAATGTTCGACTGGTCTTTAAGTTAGCTCTTAGTGTGTGTGTGGTAATGAAGTCCTTGCTTCCGTTATTTTATAACTACTTATTGTGTGTGCATGCGCAAACGTGTACGTTTACTTTTTTTCTCAGTATGTGTGTGCATTGTTGCGTTGACTGTCCCAAGTAAACTCAGTAATGTGTGCGCTTGGTGGTTTTGCGGTATGTGTTCAGTATCAAGAATGGCTCAGTGGCCGCATCGTTCACGGATACCGGGGTCTGCTCCAAGTGTGCAGTAATTCCGACATAGTACGTGAGTTAGCCTATGGTTAAAACATGTTTAAGTATCGTAAAGTGTGTCGCTATGAAGGAGCGTTGTGTTATGGTAACTCAGTGTAGTGATATATTGTTCTTTACGAGGATACGTGTGCATACTTAGTATGTGCGCACATGTGTGTTTGTTTTTTTATTCAACTAATTCTAAAATCAAGTATATAATTGTAGTTCTTGGATAAAATAATAATCTATTCGTACCAAATTGATTGCGCATTTTCTTCTCTTACACTTGCTAATTTCCAATCACACTGAATTTATTGTTTTATCTTCTAATAATATTGAATAAGTGACTTCCATTCTAGTATTGAGTACGTCACGAATTCACGTCAAATTAAATGTGTCGTGTTGTCTCTTTTTTATTTTTATATGTTCTTTTTTTTCTGTTTTCCTCGTTTGTTAGAATTATTTGCTTCTTTTGTTTTTTTTTTTTTTCAATTCAAACGCGAGTTGACTCTAGGATCGTTGTGTGTGTGTTATAATTTTAGTTATTTCAATGGTGATCATCATTTATGTTCTTGTACTCTTACTCATAAATTATAATCTTTTTAAAACTTCTATAATAAATATTTTGTATGTTGATAAAATACAATATTATACTTACCGACTTATTTGTCAATGTATTTGAATTATAGTTGTTGCACTACGACATGTTTGCTAATTAACATATTCCATATAATATCCCCGACTAGTCGACTCTTCTCTTAACTCGAATTTTCATGGTCCGATCTAAGGATTCTGCCCTTATATTATTATGTAAATAAAAAAATTTGTTCTCAAGCAAGTCTTGTGCTTGGACTTAATAGATATTTTTCATCATGATATATAATTTAATTTATATAATATATTTTTGAAAAAATTTTATACCCAGGAAATCCACGGCTTATACCTCGTATAATAGTACTCAGTAATATATATATATAATTACCGGCTCTCGGTATATTAGACTAGAATGGTATTCTGCAATATTATATCTTGAAATTGTTCAATACTGTCATCACTGGCATTAAAAGTTTTCACATAAAAATATTTATTTTGAAAAAATATTCTATAATCCATTTCAGCTCCAGCTTCCGGCTCCGACTTCACCTTCGGTTCCGGATCTGACCGGCTCCGACTAAAACTTTGTAGTATTTAATTATTGTTGTTTCTTACAAATAATTGCAACTTCACTTTTTCATTACTCAAAAAATATGTATAAAATAGATTTATTTTATTAATTATTTTAGTACTCCAGGCTCGGGATTCCGGCTAAGGATGCTTCACTATTTGAAAATTTGCTTACAGCACGCACTTCTGGCAAACAAAGTTTTTTCACAGCTTAAAAAAAAATTTCTTGAAAAAAATTTATAACCACAAAGAATCCGGCTCCGAATCCGATTCGGAATGCTCAACTAGGTTTCCTGCATACTCATATCTGATCGAATTTGGTTCGGCAACTTCTATCAATAAAATTTTTCACACTAAAAAATATTATTATTTCTGAAAAAAGATGATATCTCATATCACCTAGCTCTGACTTTTCCCCCCTCTTACCGTACTTCCGACTCCGGATCCTGAACTAAGTGATTTTGAACTCTATTTCTGAAAATTGTTCCAGTACCACGTCTTCTGGCAAACAAATTTTTCTTTTTAAAAATTTTTTCTTGAAAAAAACGAAAACCCGAAGGGCGGAACGTGCGGAAGAATCGATTGATCAAACCAACCATGAATAAGACCCCGCCCAAATTGGGTTCCCGTAACCAAAATAGGGACTCACTCTTAAAAATAATATTTTGAAAGGAAATGTGTTATTTACAATAACACTATTTATTTAAACCACTCCATCTCAGCTCTGGCATCCGGCTCTAGAGCTTCGGCTTATCGTGCTTCAGCTTTCGGCTTCGGCTCTTAAAGGCTCGCGCTTCGGCTTCCAGCTTACCTCGGAGCCGATAAGGTTTTCTGCACTATAATTGAAACATTGTTTCAGCTTAAGTCTTCTAGCTGTTAATCTATCATCCTTTATAAATACTCTTCCTAGAGAAAAAATCTACTCCTAGTTACCCGACTCTGGACTCCGACTCCCGGGATCGAATCCGGATCCAAACTAAGGTTTTCTGTCACTATTTGAAATTTTGTTTCAGTTCACTCTCTGCGGCAATAACTTTTACTCACACTAAAAAAATATTTTTCGAAAAAAAATCATACTATTGCAACCGACTTGACTCCGGCTCCGGTTCCGGCTACCGGCTCCGGCTCCGGCCCGGTCTCCGGCTCCTCGGCTAATCCGGTCTCCGCGCTCCTCCGGCTCCGGCCTCTGTCCGGATCAGCGAAGTTACGACTAAGAATTCTCCACAATTTTGAAATTGTTCAGCATGCCTTTCAGCAATAAATTCTTCACCTAAAAAATATTTCATGAAAAAAAAATTATAAACAGGATCTGGTTCTGATTCCGGCTCCGGTTCCGACTCCGGATCCGGATCCGAATCCGACTAATGGTTTTTGGCATACTATTTGAAATTAGTTCATGCTTGCCTGGACGTTTCTGGCAATACATATTTTCAACAAAAAAAGAAATTCTTGAAAAAAATTTATAAACAGGATCCGGCTCCGTCTCCGACTCCGTCTCCGGATCCGATCCTTTAAAGGTTTCTGCACTATTTGAAAATTGTTCAGCACGTCTTCTGGTAATAAATTTTTAATCTAAAAAAATATTTGTACCCAACACTCGGTTTCGGGTTCGGTTCCGGATCCGGCTTCGAATCCGACTAAGTTTACTGTACTAATTGAAAATTGCTCAGCACTCTTCTGGCAATAATTTTTTTTTTTGAAAAAAATTCATACCCAGGATCTGGCTAAGGTTTCTGCTACTATTTAGAAAACTGTTCAGCAAGTTGCTATCATAAATTTTATTCCACCTTAAAATATTTTTTCGAAAAAAATTAATACTCCGACTCCGACTCCATCTCCGACTTCGACTCTTTCTCTGACTCCGAATCCGGATCCGACTAAGGATTCTGCACTATTTGAAAATTGTTCAGCAAGTTTTCTGGCAATAAATTTTTCATCTTTGAAAATTATTTGAAAAAAATTTATACCCAGGATCCGGCTCTGAATCCGGCTCCGGCTCCGGATCCGACTAAGGTTTCTGGCACTATTTGGAAAATTGGTTCAGCACGCCTTCTGACAAAGTTTTTCACCTAAAAAATATTTTTTTTGAAAAAAATTCATACCAGGCTCCGGCTCCGGCTCCGGCTCCGGCTCCGGCTCCGGCTCTGACTTCACCTTCGGCTCCGGATCTGACTAAAGTTTCTGCACTATCTTGAACAGTCTGTTTAATGCCCTGTATTTCCTTCCTAGGCAATAAAATTTTTACATTATCTAAAAAAATATTCTTTGAAAAAAAAATTTATACTATTGCACCGGCTCTGACTCCGGCTCTGGATCCGGCTAAGGATGCTTCACTATTTGAAAATTGCTAAGCACGACTTTTGTCAACAAATTTTTCACCTAAAAAATATTATTCTTAAAAAAAAAATTTACTACCTGAGAATACTCCGGCTCCGAATCCGGATTCAGATCCAACTAAGGTTTCTGAACTATTTGACAATTGTTTAGCACTTCTATCAATAAATTTTTCACCTAAAAATATTTTTCGAAAAATAATCATACCATGGCACCGGCTCTGACTCCGACTTCGACTCCGGATCCGACTAAGGATTCTGCACTATTTGAAAATTGTTCGGCACGTCTTCTGGCAACAAATTTTTCATTTAAAAAAAATTTTCTTGAAGAAAATTATACCCAGAATTCGGCTCCGAATCCGGATCTGGATCCAACTAAGGTTTCTGCACTATTTGAAAATTGTTCAGCAAGTCTTCTAGTAATAAATTTTTCGTCTAAAAAATATTCTTCGAAAAAAAAATCTTACCCCAGTTAAGACTCCGGCTCCGACCTCCGTGAATCCCGGATCCAACTAGGTTTCTGCATATTATAATGAAAATTGTTCAGTCACTCTCTGGCTAATAATCTTTTATTTCACCTAAAAAAATATTCTTTCGAAAAAAGATCATTACTATGAGGCATCCGTATTATAATACGGGACTTCTGACTCCGGCTCGGCGGCTCCTCGGCTCCGGCCTCCGAGCCTACCAGGCCTCCGGCTCCGGCTCCGGCTTCGGCTTCGACTCCGGTTCTGACTCCGGATCAGGATCCGACTAAGAATTCTGCACTATTTTGAAATTGTTCAGGCACCTCTCTGGCACAATTTTTTCGCCACCAATCTAAAAAAAGGTTTTGGGCTTGATAAAAAAAAATTTATAACCCCAAAGATCCGGTTCCGGCTCTGGATCTCGGAAATGCCAAACTAAGGTTTCTTCCAAATCTTTGCAATGATCCAGTAGCTCATTTCTGGGCATGTCTTTTATACCAAAAATATTATATTTGATATAAATATCAGATATATACTTTGCCTCTGGCTCCTGCTCCGGCTCCGAACACCTACTACAGCTCTGCCTTCGGATCTGACTAAGGTTTTCTGCACTATTTGACACATCTGTTTCATCCTCCGTCTCTAAATCAAGTTTTGATTTTTACATCTTAAAAAATTCATCCTGAAACTATTAAAAGTACCTTTTTGATTACCTAACACATGGAGGCATTTACTCCGGATCCGATCCCACTAGGATTTTAATGCTCAGTATTTGAAAGAAATTGGTTCAGTCCAAGTCTTTCGCCAATCAATTAAATGTTTATTCATCTAGATAAATTATTTCATGAAAAAAATTATACCCAGGCATAATTGGCACCAACGCTTCGGCTACTAGCAGGTCTTGTAACTGTCATGAAGGCTCCGGCTTCGGTTCATGTGCTCCGTCACTTAACTTAACATCGAAAAAATGGATTTAGCAGGTTGACAATATATAAAAAAATTCAGATTTTCTATTTTAATTATTAATATTAACATTTATTTTGATCTCTGAACCTGGTGCATTTATTGATTGGAAGTGAATGTTTTAGATTCGAACATCTTTCTAAATAAATTCTTCTGTATTCTAAAAAGATCCATTTAGAATTTTTTAAAAATAATTACACTCCATGATGTTCATTCTACGTATTAGCAGTGAATTTATTTCTAAAAAACTAATTTAGATATATATAAAAAAAATTGGTGGAAAATTTTGAAATCCTTGCTTTTTAATTCTAAAACTCATAGGGGATCTAGTAAAATTTAGAAGTCTCCCTTAATATATATATATATAATTATATATAAATTAATTATATATATATTTATATATATTATATATATATATTATATATATATATATTTTATAATATATTAATATATATTATATTATATATATTTAATGGGAGAGACTTCATATATAGATAATCCCACTATTACTTTTTGAAAAGAGTATCAAAACTTGTCAATTTTTTTTTATTATCTGAATAGTTATGAAATATATATTTAATATATTATATACTTATATAATATATATTATATAATATATATTATAAATTTAATATATTATATATTTATATTAATATATTATATATATAATATATTTAATTATAATATATAATATATATATATATCTATATATATAATATATTATATATATATAGTATATATATATATTATAGTATACTATATATATATTATATTATTAATATATATTATATATATTTATATATATATATTATAAATATATATTAATATATATATATTATAATTTACTATTACTTTATTTATTAATTTATTTTCTATATTGATATATTAATATATATATATTAATATATTAATTTTACTATATATATTAATATATTAATATATAATATTTATATTACTTTATCCTATACTATATATATATATTAATATTTTATATATATATTTTAATATATATATTATTATATTATATTAATAATACATATATATATATATATATATATAAAATTATATCATACTCTATCCCCGCTCTCACCATAATTATATATATATTATTAATATATAAGGTATATATATATAATTACTAATATATATTTAATATATATTGTATATATATATATTATATAGTAAATCTTACTATATATATATATATATATAATTATATATATATATATTCATTATATATAAACCTATTTTTATAATTTATATTTACATATATTAATTATATAAATATTTATATTACTATATCTATATTATATATATATTATATATATTATTATATATATATATTATAATATTATATTACTATATATATGCATATATATAATATATATATATAATATATATATATATATATATATATTATTAATATATATATAATATATCTATATATATAATATATATATATATATATATATATTATATATATATAGTATTTTATATTATATAATATATATATTATATCTATATATTATATATATTAATATATATTTATATATATATATTATATATATATATATATATATTTATAATATCTCTATATATATTAATTATATATAATATATATAATTAGTAAATTACCTATATATAATAATTTAATATATATATATATATAATATATTACTATATATATATATAATATTATATTATATATATATATATTAATATTATATATATATATTGTTATATATATATATTATTATATATATATATAATATATTACATTAATATATATTTATTATATATATATATATATATATATATATATAGTATAATAATATATATATGCAATATTTAATATATATATCTATATATTACTATTTTATCTTATATATATATATTAATATATATATATATTTATTATATTAAATATATATATGATAATATATTAATTATAATTATATATATAATATATAGTATATATATATTATATATTATATATATATTCATTTATATATTATAATATGGTATTGTATATAGATATATATTTCTTATGTATTAATAAGTAATATAATATATTTATATATTTATGTTTATATATTACTATATATATACTATATATACATAATTTAGTTATTAATATTTAGGAATATATATATTTTATTATTATTATAATAATTTATATATTATAAAACTTATGAACTTACTACCATAGAAACTTATATATATTGATATAATTATACAATATAAATATATATTTTATATATTATATAATATATATTTATATATATTATATATTTAATAATATTATATAAATTATATAATATATTATAAATTTATTATATTAATATATATATTATATATATTAATATATATATATATAAATACTATAATTTAATATAATATTATATATTATATATATATATTATATATTAAATGTATAAATTCATAAAACAAAATCTATTTAAATGCATTAAAATAAAAATATGACGGGACTGAATTCCTTCTAATACGAATAATCTAGTGTAACATTAAAATAATATATATATTATATTTATTATATATATATATTATATTAATATATAATTATTATATATATATTTATATATATATTATTTAATTATATATATATATATCTTATATATTATAATTATATTATATATTTATATATATAATAATATATATATGTTTAGGAATGGGATTATCGGATCATTATTGTTGTTATCATATGTAAAAATTAAGTTGTTTTGGGGCTTTGGATGGAAAAAGAAGGTGATACGTAAAGGAAGTAGGTAAAATTAAGAGTGATAAAGAATTTAAGTGAGCAAGACAATAAGGATAAGTAATGTTTAAAAGTCAGCGCTCGCCTAGTAAAACGGTATTTGAATGTGAAACAAGTTGATACATGATCAAACTGGGGGCATAACTGAAGGAAGCAATTGTTTTAGTAGTTGCAAAGGGAAGTAATGTGGATGTGCCTTAAAAGTCAGGAAAGTAAGAATGTTAAACTGTGCATGGTGGATATGCAAGAGGTGACTGAATCAGACCGGTTTTAATAGGTACAAAAATAAGCGTCGTTAGGTTGAAATGTACTTTAAAATAAAGTACTCTTGTGAAGTTTCAAAAGAAAAGATGCTTGGAATTATTATAAGGAGGAAAAAAGAAATAACTAAAAGGTCGTTTATACGTAGGAGAAAACAAGAGGTAAATGAACAGTTTGGAAAGGAGGATGAATGGGTCGACTTACAAAGGATATAGGAAGCTTCTTCCTGAGAAGGAACGCGAAAGGTTAAGGAATGAGAATAAGGGGAATCTGCTTAGAATAATGAATAAGGGAATGGTGCTTTTGTAAAACTGAAATGAAATGGGCTGTGATCAGGTGTGTGGAAAGAAACCTTTCGATAATCTGCACTCAATATTAACAGTATTTGAAAGTGGGGTGATAGTGAACATGTATGGTGTGGGTTTTTGATGGTGCAAGAAGGAATAGTTATTGTATTTTGGGTTGGGGATGATGTTATTAGTAAGGTTTTAGAGGAGATAAATGGGTAGAGTGAAAAAGTTGAAGAATGGTAAAATTGCAAGGTATCAGATGAAAATTACTTGGTGAAATGATTCAAGAACGGAGGCTGAGAAATGTGTGATTGGGATTGGATTGGATAAGTTGTGTAAATTAAAAGCGTTTTATAGGGTAATAAGTCTCCAAGGATTGAGAGACGAAGCGGTTAATGGATGTACCCTTATATAGAAGGGGTAGGGAGATAAGGGGAAACTGTTAGAAATTATAGGGGAATAGTTTAACATTCTTGAGCTGTTGTAGGAACGGTTATAACTGCTGGTATTTTTTCGTTGTTGAAAAGCAAAGTGTCGTCGAGTGACTGCAGGACTGTAGGTTTGGCTCAGAAGAGGACATTGGTGTCGTATTAGGAGTGGTAGTGGATGGTGTGGATCATTAATCTTTACAGTGAAACAATATGATCTCGACGAACACTGTAGGGAGAAAGAAGAATAAATTCGTAATTTAGATCTGTCTTTTATGGATTTGCCAAACAGGCGTATGATAGATGTTAAAATGAGGGAAGGTTTTGGCCGGTGTTTAGTGATATTAACTTGGTGTTGGTGGGTAGGACTTTCTGATGGAGTTCAAAGTAATGTATGAACGATATTAGGAAGCGTGTTGTAAGAATAAATGGTGTCATAAGTGATTGGTTTAGGATTTAAAGCGGAGTAAAGACAGGGTTGTGTTTATGTCCTCCTTGGTTATTCAAAATTGTATATGGATGGGGTTATGTAAAAATTCGAGGTGGGGGATGGCAGGAAATGGTGGTATAGAATGGTGGGAAGAATGGATGATGAAGTGGAGGGGGTGCCTAACCTATTATATTGCCCCCCTCCACTCCGGAAATAAAATAGATTTGGTTCTGTGTGGCCGAATCGTGAAGAGAGTTTGAGAGGATTGGTATGAGAATTTGGCAGGGTGTTGTAAGGATGGGCTTTGAAAGTAATCGTTTGGATAAAAGAGTAAGGTTTGGTTGTGCGTGGTGACACTCCTCAGTGTGGAAGTTATGTTAGATGGTGAGCAGCTGGAACAAGTGTCCTGAGTTAAATAATATTTTAGGGTATATGTTGGATTGAAAGGATGGTCCGATGAGCACGAGTGTATGTAGGAAAGTTTGATAATGTGAGCAGGAAGGTGACTGGGTGCAATAATTAAATCGTTGGTGAATGTATAGGGGCTAAGTCTTTGAGTTCGAAAGGGTTTTACATGAGGGTATTTAATGTTGTTACATTGTGTTTCATTGTATAGTAGTGGACTATTGGATCCTTGGAATAAGAATGTATATGAATCTAAAGTGTCAATGTGTTCAGATGGACAATCTTAGGGGTTGTGCTAGGTGTGAGAAGTATTGATAAAGATGAAGGAATCGTAAACGTATTATGACGAGTGGTGTGGTTGAATGAAAGAAAGGGTAAATGTAGAGAATAAATGAAAGTATGTTTTGAGATGGTTTGGTTATATGTATCAAGTGGAAATGAATGATAGTCGGTTGGTTAAGAGAATGTATAGTGGCGAGTGTGTGGAATACCTCGACCGGACGGGGAGACCGAAGAAAATAGTGGAATTTACCCACAGATGTTGCGGACAGATAAAAGCTCTGAGTTTTTAGGTAGAGAGGTTCAAGAAAGCTGTATAACAGGAGTGAATGGCGGGGAGATTGTGAGGGGGTAAATGGTTGTGGCCCACGTAGGCCAAGGGATGAACCCTTAAATTGACGATCTACCATGGTGAAGAGGTCCCATCGCTGTCCCATGAAGACTTTAGGGTGGATTTTTCTGACTAGCGAATGTGGCTATACCCAATTTAATTAATGGTACTTAAGAATGGGAGGCGGTAAAGGCTGGGCTTTCTTTTCTGAACGTGTCATTGTTTCTTCTATCTAGAGCTTTTTATATATACCTAAATGCCCGTTTATTCGCGGACTATTACTGATCTCCTTTCTTGCGGAAAAATTACCGGAAGATGAAGAAAGAAGATATATATATATATATAATATATATAATATACTATTATATATAATATATATATATATAAGTATATATATTTTTTATTATCGTATGAGTATGATATAAATATACTAGTCAGGTTAAAGTATATATATTATAATTATTATTATTTTATACCATGTATTATAAGCTCCAACAATTATATATTGAACATGAACGGCGATTGGATAATAAAATAATAATAATAAATAAATAATAATAATAAATATACACAAATAACATTAATATTAATAATGAATTACTATAATAATAGAATTAATATTATTAATTAATAATAATAATGATATAATAATTAATAATAATTATTTAATTATAATAATATAATAATATATATCTAAGTGAATAATAATAATAATAATAATATATAATAATAATAATAATAATAATAATTTAATTAATAAATGAATCAATAAAAATAATAATACATAAATAATAATATTAATAATAATTAATTAATATTAAATAATAATACATAATTATAATAATATTCTAGAGCAAAACTTTTCTAAATTCCTAAAACACACTATCTCTAACCAGTTTTTATTAATTTTTTATAGTTTACAATTCCTTGAATAAAAACAAAAAACAATTGCCTTCTGAAATAATCTCAAAAGCTTCCGTCCGCTCACGGTGGACATTTTCAAGGAATGACTTTATTTGTGAATAACGAAGCAATAAATTAATACTCAAATTTACGGAGGATTCAATAAGAGAAGCACTTTGGAAACGAGTCTAAATCTATTTGGAAAATTATAAAAGTATACGAAAAATAAATGCTGAAGTTTGATTAATTATAGATTGTCCTTTTTTCGCCTTTCTTTCTTCTATTGCTAGAAAATAATTTAGGTAATCGGACATTTACGTTCATATTTTTTAATATTAAGATGTCCGGAGTCTATGTCTTTAACTTATAAGAAGGAGACGTCCGCCCAGCCCTAAGATCCGAAATTCCCTCTTTTTTAGTCAAAATTTTGAAAATAATTTTATTCTATTTCAGTGTATGTTGTATAATTTTTTATGTTCCTAACCCATGCATAATGATGGTGTATCTTATTTTTGGTTTTGTACCTTGTGCTGTAATACTATTTCACGCTTCAGAAGGCCGTATAAATTGTCGTATAACCCAATATGTAGATAGTGGCATTACATGGGTCCACTCTCAATTTACAATGGGAATTGGTATAAACGACGGATTTAGGATACATAACTGGGCCAGTCAGATGGTACACATATTTCACGATGCACTTAAAGCAAGAAGTACAAACTTTGTTGGAATGGTAATTTAACTTCTAAATAGTGTGATTGCTCCTCATTATTTGTTTTTTATTGCCCTTTGATAGTGTATATATACTTTAAAAATGATTTTTCAATCTTGATTCTCTTCCATATTAGTTTTGTAGACAAACCACATTCGACTTTTGGTAAATAGCAAGATGAAGGTTTTATTATTCTTTATCCCTTGTCATATAGGATCGGCTAATATACATGATTAATCGTGTTTTTTCAACGTTTTTTCTAACAAAATAATTTGAGGAAAACAAAATTGATAAATGTTAATTCTGGTAAGCTTAGTTATTCTTTTAATAATTCTTTATCAAGAGTTCCTCATTTTTGATGTTATTCTTGTGGGTCTCTGTAGTACAAAGTGATTTTTATTATAAGATAATACATTATATGGCCAGAGGAATTTGTGTTCGTAAATGAGTCCGAACAATATATTCATTGGGTAAAACTCCTTTATTCGGTCTTTTTTAACGTAAATAGATCTCTTTCAATTGTACGCATCGTTGGTTATTTTCCATTTTCACTCCATTACTAAAAATTTAAATTTTATGGGTAAGTATTAAATTGCATTCTCCATATGTAAAAATTTTATAAATTTGCTATATGGGAAGGTCTCAAGTTTGTTTAATAAAAATTTCTATTGAACGCTGTTATGATCCTTAAAAAAGAATTGGAGCTTACACAATGGATTCCTTATACGGGAACTCTCCCTAAATTCACAAAAAATCAAAGAAAACCTCCACGCCCCTTAGAAGCCGATAATAACTGTATGACAGTGGGTAATACCACGTTTACCCGATTTCATGAATATTTTTACTAGGAGGCCCCAAATTATTCTAACAATATGATCAGACCTACCTGAATGCAAAACTAACATTATCGTTGGAAATCTACGGAGGATTATAGCAAAAGTCAACAATCAAAAATTCTTGAAAATATGGACCACTTAGTTCCTCTCAATGGTCGAAAGCTTTTTAGGCAAAGTTTCCAGTATCAGAAAACGATCGATATCATTCTGAAAAATGTCTATCATAATGAAAAATATTCTAAAGCACTAAGCTGAAAGATAAAGAATATTTTGAACAGTCTACAGCTAAACCTGCACCACAAATACTACTTTTTGATATCTGATAAAACAAACTTTGGATTCAAAAAAATGGAGTCTCAATGGGATTTCGCGGATTTCTATATGTCTGAAATAGAAAATAGAAAAATAATAATTCTTAAAGAAAATAATACTTTTTCAATCCCCTTATTTTACGTGAGATACGTTGATGACACGTGTGTCAAAAAATTTTATAAAAAGATTTTCTGGAAGTTTTTATTTCCAATTAACAAATTGAGACCTATAGAAGAATTAAATTTTACATATGAGGAATGCTTAATACATAAATTTATTTTTTTAGACGTGAAAATGAAAAATAACCAACGAATGGTAAACAGAAATTGACAAGAGTAAATTATCGGTAAAATAAGAACTGTATAAAGGGAGTTTATAATGAAAATTTCGACTCGGAATACACACCTTTTCGTCCTGAGGGTAAGATATCTCTAAATAAATGGGGATAAGAAACACTTGATACAACACGAGCCCACAAAAGGAATAAGGGAATCTATATTTATGGGAGCTCCTTTAGATAAAAGAAAATTAAAAAGAATAACTAAGCTACCTAATTAACAATGGGTTTTCCGCTTAATATTTGGTTAGAAATAAAAACGTTGAAAAAACACATTCAAATAAATATTGCCGACCTTATAAGAACAAGATACCCATAACAAACCTCAAATCTTCTATTTACAATACAGCAGTAGTGGTTGGAATTCAATAAATGAAGGAGGAAATCAAGATTGGAAAACTACAAATTTAATAGAAAAACATGATCCAAAGGGAAAAATAATGAATGCAATCACTAATTTTAGAAGTTATTCTTATACCATCCAACAAAGTTGTGGGTCTTTCTTGCCTTCTAGTTGCTCTCGTGTGTATCCATCTGCTGGCGAGTTGTACCAACAGATCCAGATATACCATTGGCTAAATGTATTATGAAGAGTTGGATTAATTTGGCTCACTACTTTACATTGCCGTTATACGCCAAATACCACTTCGGCGCGTATGTTACAGCACAGGTAACAACCAAATAAGATTACACAATCATATGCACAGGTTTTGAGAGCGGATTAGGGCCATTATAATTAACCACCTTATAACTAGACCTAAGTGTGTATGGATTTAGAATATCAGCTAAATTTACTTATAAGTGGGAAACTAAATAATCAAAAATAATTTTAGATTAATAAAAGTAAGGGAATTCTTGTGATCTTCCTCTGGTGGACTAGAGGGCGTCGAGATCTCTCGTTATTTTAAGAACACATTGTCTATTACAGATCCCTGAATAACAATAACATATATAATAAATAATATACGAAGTATAGACAGAGTATGCGGCAGATTATTTCTGACATAGAAGAAGAAACGGAAAAATGCAAGAAAATCAAGATGTTCAACTAAAGATAGTTATTTAATATATATTATATTTATATATTCAATTTATTATAATGTAATACTCTATTAAAATTTTTAAGTTATTAAATCTTACAATATTTAATTATATATTTTTGCCGCAATTATCCAGAATATTCAACTTTTAATTTATTTCGTAGGAATGTTTATTAAAATTAAGTCATTTCCTTTGAAATAATAATGTCCTTAACCCTGTGAGCGAACGATAAGTTATGGATTCTCATTATTCTGTGGATCGAGAAGAGAGCACACGGGTTGTTTTTTGTTTATATACTCAATAGAAATTTTTAAGCCGAAAGTTATCGAATTTTTTGAATACGACCAACTGTTAGGAAAGGTTCATTTTAGAGATTCTAGGTGTCTGGAGGAAAAAATGTCTTTTGCACAATCCACATGGGCTTTATATCGATTGAGAGATTTGGATAAAAATGACTGTGGTGAGGTGGTGCGTGACAGTGTAGTGGTGGGGTGCTAATTATCAATTCAATACCAGAAATACCCATGAATTTTCCCATCAGTCGAAATATGAATAAATCTCATTCAAATATATAAAAGAGAGGCATTAATTTAGCATTTCACACAATTATTTCAGAAATAAATTATAGCCTTAGAGGTTAGAGTGGAAAAAATGGTATGTAGGATGGCATATTATTTTATGAGTCTACTACAAATTATAATTATACACATCACGAGTTTCAACTCAATCCTCCCTTCAAATTTGCAAAATAATTAATTATCTGTTTAATATTATTAACAATTTCTATAAATAAAATATTATTATCTAAATAATGTAAATAATTATTATTGTAACGTCTAGTTAATAATAACATTTGATATATTATAATCCTCCATTGTATAAATATGATTATATATACTAATGTCTACAAAATAAATAATTAAAAATTAAATAATTATTAATAATATTCTTATAATATTCAAATTTATTATATTCATAATTATATTAATATTTAAAAATTACTTATTGGAAAGTTCATAAATTAAATATGAGAATATTAATTAATTAATAGATTTTTATTAAGATTTATATTAGCTAATATATTCGAATGACATAAAATTTAATTAATAATAATAATAATTACTAAAAATAATATCTAAATTTGTAATATAATAAAAATTCTAATATAATATAATTCTAATGAACTATGCTTATAACTCTTTAAAAATACTAATTCCTATATTAAATATAATATCTTATATAAGTAGGAAAATACTAAGCAATACTTTACGATCAATAATATTCTATAATAATCTATAATAATCAATAATAATTAAATTAATATTATATTATAATACTAAAATTTATAATAACAATAATAATAATATAATTATTAATTATAACATTTTTTTTAAAAATTAATAATTCATATAATTAGATATTAATATTTAATAATCCTGTATAATAATTAATAATAATAATATAATATTTATTAATTTTATAATAATTATTATTAATATACTTTATTACTATTTTTTTTGTGTGTGTGTGTATTAGTTATCTACACAATTAAATAATTAAATTAAATAAAATATATATATAATATTATATATTTTAATACAATCAAATATAATATATATTAGTACTAAGAATAAGAAAATTAAATTAATAATTATAATAAATATTAACAAAAATATATTAAATATATAATATAATAATCAAAATAATAATAATAATAATCATAATAATAAATAATAATAATAATTTAAAATTAATAATAATAATATTAATATAATAATAATAATAGGTATAAATATATATATAATATAATTAATAATTTAATTATTAATAATAATTGATGGTGGGGCAGAATTGATAATAAATTTAGATACCTTAATTTTCTATATATTATATAAAATTGATATTTAATATTAAATTAATGATTATTATTATATAATAATAATAATAGATGAATTAATTTCAAAAACAAGATTTTGAGTCAAATTATTAATACAACTTAATATAATATAATTAATATTATATTAGAATGAGTAATTGAACTCTAAGTCTCTCAAAACATAGGATAATAGGATATTTTGCTTATCCTCACTAGATGTTAATAATATACGATAATAATCAGTATATTACATTTTCACCAATAAATTTTCAATATCAAATGCCATATACAATAACAGATGATAATTATATAATTTATTTACATCAATGCTAATGATATCTACAATATTATCCAACTAATTATTGACAATGTAACAGATGTACATGCTAAAATTATTAAGATTAACTATAGTGATAGTAACTATGATGTCTCTTGTATTTACTTCGATTACCTCACTAAATTGCAATATGACTACTATTCAAATAACATTCAATTTATTTCCACCTTGGATGAAAGAGGCAAGAACAGTCGCAATAACAGTGCGGACATTGTAACACTTTTAGTTGTTAAAACTAACCGAAAACTTAAATTTAATAATAATATTAATATATCAGATGCACGATTAAGCATCATATTTACAGATCTTTATATAAATATTGTATATGTAATCAAAAAACGCATTATTCACATTATAAACACCTATCACTGATAAATAATTGCCAATATCACAGAAAATAAGTTAGTTGCCTCTTTAAAACTATTAAAAAAGCAAACTATTATGATTAATAAAACAAAAGAAAACATAACTGAGATATTTAAAAATGATTATATTGATATTAACATAATGTCAAAAAATATATTAGTACACGTCCGGTCCATGAACCAGCTCATCATGGAAAATAAACACATGTATAGATTAAATAATTTGATGTTTGTGCATAAATAATAGTAATAATATATTAAATAATAATAATAATATTAAATAATAAAAATAATAATATAATAATAATAGGTGTTGATTGATGAATCAACTCAATAATTATAATAATGTAATAATTGTATTTCACCTCGAAATGAATATGAGGAATAAATGATTTCATACATAGTAACTATAATTTTCACACTCATTATCGAAGATCAATAGAGTGATCTATTAATATTTAGAGTATATGATAGCCAATTATATAGCATCAATATTTGACATCCAGATTTTGGAATATTTAAACAACAGATTCGAGGAGTTACAATTAACTCAATAATAATAACCTCAAATTCATGACATCCATAATATTCACAATTGAACTAGTTATATCATTAATTAAAATCAATAATAATAATTAATAATCATTTTTCACATTACCATAAATATTGTGCTCAATAATATTCAATTTTAATATCAGAGTACGTATTATATTCAGTCCTCTTGGAATCCAAATACATAATTATTTTGATCACACTAATCAAATATCACATAAATAAGTTTACATAATGCATTATATTAACTGCATATAATAATCAACTAATGATAGCATAAATCGATTACATATATATAATTGAATGAATCACTCTAAACTCACAATAGTCAATATTATAATTAGATCTAACATATTAATATATAAATTTGCTAAAGTGATATTAGCAATAACTGAAATATAATCAGTATTATTATATTATACATCTTACTAATGAATTACACTGACATAATTATTACTAATATAACAATAAACTCCTAGATATATTCATATCACATTGCAATAATCAAATTAATAATAATTGAAACATGATAATCCAGGTGTATACCTTTAATCATTTTAGGTTCAATATGAGAAACTAAAATCATTATTTAATCAATTAATTAATCATTTGAGACATATAAGATTATTGATAATCCGAATTATTGAATTTTACTCACTAATAACAGATAGAGAGTGTTTTCTTCATACTATATATATACTCAATATCTGAGATAATAATCCTAATATATTTTGCATTAATTAATATGATGAGATTTAAAAGCACCTAATAATAAGTTAATATTTACAGTGATAAGTAGGCTATACGTCCCAATAATAATTGAATTAGATAATATACACTGATATATTAATATAAGTAAATTTCAGTTCATTAAGTAGGTGCAGATTTAATATGAGTGTTATAAATCATATAAATAATAATAAATAATTATACTAAATATAAACGAAATATTATTATATCACTTCAAATATGAAGTAATATCACATAATATAATAATAATATATATTTATATAACTCATAATTGATAATTCAGTGCATACTCTACACAGTCTAAGAAATAATAATTAGGACATAAAATCAAAATAACAAGCTCCACACTCATTATTACATCACTATAATAATAATAATATATCCATTATACTCAATAATATTTAATTAATTATGAATTTAAACACTTACTTAACAATTCCATATTAATCAATAATAATAATAATAATAATACATTCAATCTTTATCAATTAATAATATATAATACCAGTCAGATATAAAGCTATAATACTGGAAAATTACATGGTAATTACGATATTGATCATGAATAATATATATTTAATGAGACTCAGCACTTACATCAATAATATAATTCCACCAACACCATAATAATACATTAACTCAATAAATAAGTAGATAATCTCTATATAATCAATAATCACTTCAACTTTAAATAGTATAATATAATTAATAATAAATTATTAAATATAATAATAATAACAAGTAATCAAACTACTACCATTGTAATAATATAACATAAATAACTAACATAATTAGATCAACCGAGTGAGTATCCAACGGGCATTCACTATACATACTATTATTTAATAATTAAATATATAGAGAGGGAGGAACTAATACTCAGAGATGTAAAGATAAACGTTACGATAATTACACAATCAATACATAATAATAGGATATAATAAAATAATAATTAAAATTGTTAAAATACTTCTCTCTTAGAATTTCTATTTATCTCTATGTCCAAAACATTTTATAAACATATATATAAATCAATGAGATGTACTATTAATGGCATCACAATATATACATACATAATAACTACCATCCAATAATCAATACTAATCACGATCAATACAGATAATCCGTCTTCCTTCTTTTACTTCCGGCTTTTCCGCTCTGCTCATTTACTTGCCACTGCCTCAATCTCCCCGCCCTTTCTCATCCATTCTAAGTAACCTCTATCAATAATAATAATAATAATATAATAATAATTCACATTAGATATATCATAATATTATCAACCTACACAAAATCACATAGATACATAATCAATTTGGATGACTTAATCGCATGTACCTTATAAATTTTTAAAAGTTTGTATGCCAAGGGAAATTTTTAACATTATTAAGATTATAAACTTCATCTCTAACTTCTCAATTACCTGCATATACTCCTTTTGTCATATTTTACATTAACTAATCCATTAACATCTAATAATAAATCCAATTACTAGTATCATAATACATAATAATAATAATAAGTATAATAATCATAATAATAATTCTTAATAATAATTAAATGAATGAATAATAATCCCATAATAATAATAATAATAAATAACTCAATAATTCTACTACATTCTCACAGGAAATTTAAAGCAATAGATGAACAAGTAAATGAATCAATTAATCAATAATCCATAATTATATCCTACATCATCACTTAATCACACCTACTAATCAATTATTAAGCATCAATAATACATAATCAAACTATATTTCAGATAAACTAATAATAATAATAGTAAGTAATAATAAAATAATAATAACAATAATAATAATAATAATAATAATAATAATAATAATAATAATAAATAAATAATAATAATAATAATAATAATAATAATAATAAAATAATAATAATAATAATCATAATAAATAATAATAATTTATAATAATAATAATAATAATTATCACATAATAATAATAATAATAATATATAATAATAATAATAACCACCAATCGAAGCACTCTTTAATAAAATGAAATTTATTTCTTAAAAAACTGCAAATTGCAATTTGTAATAATTATAATAATAATAATAATAATAATAATAATAATAATAATAATAATAATAATAATAATAATAATAATAATAATAATAATAATAATAATAATAATAATAATAATAATAATAATAATAATAATAATATTACGAATACAATTATAATTATTATAAAGAAATATGATTTTACTGTTAATAAATATATATTCTATATCCTATTAATTTTAAACTTGCCAAAAAATCTTTCCGGTTTGTGTCCATTTGTGTAATGATGTGGAGCACCATATTTTTGTCACTGCGATACTTTCTGCCTTAATATTAACATAATTAATTATTAATAATTATTATTTTCTGATTGATTTATTATTATTATTATTATTATTATTATTATTATTATTATTATTATTATTATTATTATTATTATTATTATTATTATTATTATTATTATTATTATTATTATTATTATTATTATTATTAACCTTCTTTAGTGAAAAAAAAAGCAAAATTTAATAGAAAGTCTATTTATATATGTCCTGTTTCACCATCACAAATGTCGGGCAGTTCTTCCGCCGGGAAAACAACGGGCGAACGTAGCGAGCGCAGCGAGCAAAGGGAGCCCACCAGCATGGTGTTCTGCCCTGTTTCATCTTGGCGAACGTAGCGAGCGTAGCGAGCGGAGTGAGCCTTGCCGCCAATGCGCGAGCGGAGTGAGCCTTGCCGCCAATGCGCGAGCGTAGCGAGCTGAGCCTTGCCGCCAATGCGCGAGCGTAGCGAGCGGAGTAAGCCTTGCCGCAAATGCGCGAGCGTAGCGAGCGGGGTGAGCCTTGCCGCCAATGCGCGAGCGCAGCGATTGCTCAATGGACAAGCTTGCTCCGTTAGGAGCAAGAGATGCGTAGCATCGTTGCTTGTAATATATTAAGGGAAAGATCTAACTAATAATCTATAGTATTAATATATCTAAAAAGAACTTCAGATACTTGTTCTCCTGCTTAGATCTCTATGATTATGAGCTTCGGTGGGCGCTCTGAATAATATCTAAATAAAAAAGAGAAAATTAAATATTTTAATACTGTTAGCGTTATATCACACTTGAGAGTTAGAACCAAAGATTCTACACACAATATGATAATTATTATATTATATATATATAATATATATAATATTAAATATAAATATATATTTAATCATACAAAGAAGTAATATAGTTGGAACTGTCGAGAGTATTAAGTTAAGCACACGAACATACGTAGATAAAATTCTATTTTTTGGGTAATTTCGTACATATTCCACATGCTCGGGGAAAAATCTCTAAAAACATTATAAAGTTGAATTTCCAATATATATTAATATTTGCGTAAATCTTTCGAGAATACGACAAGTGATTCTAATATCATATATATATACTTATATATATATTATATATATATATATTAATATATTATATATATATATATAACTAATATATATATAAATATAAATATATATAATATATATATTATATATATAATATATAATATTAATTATATATATACAATATAATATAATATATTATTAATATATAATATATATATATATATAATATTATATATTAATATCTATAATATATAAATACGTATAATATTAGTAGAAGTAGCATATGATGATATAAGATTGTAGACTAAAAAATGTGAGAAAATATCGCTTGAAATTATTGATAATTTAGAAAACGGTATAAAATAATGACTGAGTTAGGAGTACTAAAAGTATTTTATACTATAAGTTAAACATCAGCTAGGTAATATAAGATCGCACATTAGTATAAATTAGTATGTCACAAGGTCTTATGGTCTCTACAAGGAAGCAGAACCGCCCGAAAAAGACAATGCATCATCGTGTGTCAATACTACCTTAACTTTTGCCTGTGGGAAAGAAAGTATTAATAGAAATTGAGAGTTGGTAGAGATAGGGCACCTACTTCACGACGAAGAGAAAGAGGACTATTGCGCTTAGAGAATAGCCGAAAGATATGTACATAAAATGTATGTAATATGTCATAATGTCATAAATTATGAAATGTTTTTAAAAAAATTATCACAAAAATATATATTGTAAGGAGAGCAGAGGATGTTAAATAAATAACGCGCGAATATACATAATATAGCACATCTAAACGCGATTTACGCAAAACTATGCAAAAAAAATATAGAAATAATCTGCTTGCGCGTAAACATCTACAGTAAATAAACTGTGCTTAGTAGACATACAACGCAAATGCGTTGAAGCGATAATAGTGGCCTTTTTTGCACAACAAATGCTCTTGAAGTAACTAACAACGTAATATTAGTAACTAACCCCCTCAATACGTCAGAGTGCTCCGGCTACACCGGCTTACTCTAGAGTGAACTTCAACGCACCAAAATGTCCAATATAAGATAATGTAGATGAGATAATAACAGCCGATCACTACGTTGATTATAGAAAAATTTTGTAATAGTAGAATACCTAATAGGCTAACAGGCCCCTACAGATGATAAGTATTATATAGTCACAAAGGTTTTGTTTAACTTCTACACTATCATGGTATAGTACTTTTATCTTAACTACATATGAATTGCTAAAATGGGGATCTGAGGTGATTTACCTTATTATAACTACTCTTGCTTGAGAAATGAGTATCAACAATTCTAAGATAACTCACGTGATATTAATTTTCAAGTGAAAATTAAGCCAATAGTACGACGGTTCTTTATATCTTACTCAGAGCAAAATAAGCATTAAACAAATTACGCAATTAAATTAACTAAAATTAAATTAAGTAAAAAAACATTGCTATCAAATAGTTTTATGAAACACATTGTATATATAAAACTATAATTATATCATAGAATAATATAATATATATATTATATAATATCATATAATAATATATATAATTAATATATTATATATTATAATAGTATATAATAATTAATAAATACTTTATATAATAGTATAAATAAATATAAATAATTATATAAGAAATAATACTATATAGAAATATATACTATTAATTATATCATATAATAATAATAATATAATATATAATTATATATATATGATATATATATATATTATAATATATGAATGTATATAAATATATATATATATTATATAAATATTAATTATATATATATTATAATAATAATAATTATATAATATATATTTATATATATATAAATATATATATGATATTATAATATATGTAATAATATATATGGTATAATAATATAATATATATAAGTATAATATAATATAAATTATATATATAATAAATATATCAATATATTATATAATATATATATATATATATATATGTATATATATATATATTATTATATATATTAATATATATATATATATTATATATAATATTATGATAATATAGTAATATTATATATATATATATGGTGTATAATAAAAAAATATTTTATTAATTATATATTCAATATATATATATAATATAATTTATATATATTATAATATATATGATATATATAAATATTCAATATAAAAAATAAGTATATAGGTATATATTTATAAATATTAATATTAAAATATAGATAAGTAAATGTAATTTATATAAACCTACTCTTTATCATAGCAAAATAAGTTGGTCTATTATTTATATACTGTCTATTAATAATTTCTGATCCTTTTATATATATAAATATATAATATCTATATATATTATATATATATTATGATATTATAATAATATATATATATGATTATAATATTATTATATATATAATATATAATATTATATAATATTATATAAATAATATTTTTCAAAATAAATATCCCTTATATATGTATAAAAGTATTTATAAATATTATATTTATATCTAGAATAACTCATTACTGTTATTCTTTATACAAATAAATTTTATATATGTAATAAATGATGTAATAAATAAATTATTTTAAATATTAAATACTTTCTTCCTTAAACAATAGCTAACATGCAAATATACTATTATAATTATCCCACAGGTTTTTTTCAGAAGTACAGTTAATACTTTAAGAAAACTAACAAAATATATAATGGAAGGATACCAAAATACAAGAAATAACATCAATTGATTATTATGTTTCGAATTTTAATGCAAAATGAAATAATAATAGAAGAATAACTATCTATATTACCAAAAAGCAGACTCAATTCAAAACCAACGTTCAATATGTGAAGATATTGAGTATACTCATTGATATGAATATAATATAATTATATTAATAAATACACAAAATAATATTTTATTTAGAAACTAGAATCTGTAAAGCTATGAAACATTTCCTTTAACAATCTCAAAGCTTTTCAAAAGATGTCAAATTTTAAAAACTTTATTAATATATTTTAACTACTGTCATTTACGCTGTGTCGCAATTATCAATGATCAAAAAGATTAAATCTTACTGGTAAATAAAAAAATATTAGGAAAAAGAACCTAGTACACGATACAAGATATTTAACTTAAAATAAACGAGCTTACCTGAGACATCTAAAATTATTAAAATATGCCATCAAAAATTAAAAAACTTCTTATTTATAAAAACTATTAAAGTAATTATCTGAAAATCACTAAAATATTAACACTAATTAACGCATGAAAAATATTTATAAAATAAATAAAACCATTCAACAAATAATATATTATTAAATCAATAAATCGACAGTAAGCGATAGCTGTTAGAAAGAGGCTATATAAATTATTAAGCACCATTATATTTCAATTTAAGTACAAGAAGCTATTCCATAAGGGAAAACGTTACACTGTACAAATAAGTACCATAAGTCCTTGTATTACTAAGTAATATCTCAACCTATTTATAACACATACCATTATTTGAAATTGCAATTATGATACAAGAATCTATCCAATAAGAAAACATCCACAGAAAGAGAAAGACAGAATTTCATATTTTCTAATATTCTTATCTTTCTGACCTACTGGTAATTAATATATATATATATATATAACTATATATATAATATATATAATATAATATAATATATATAATTATATTATAATATATATATATAGTATATATATAAAATATATATATTATATATATATATATATAAATAATATATTATTTATATGTAAATATATATATATTATATATATATATGTAATGGTGTTTGTAGTTGTATAGTGTGTGTTTAGTGATTATGTGTGTGTGTGGTGTTTATTGATTATTGTTGTGTAATAGTGAATTGATTAAATTAAAGCTATAGTTTTAGTTTATTTCATATAATGCTGAAGACCAAATATATAAAAATATATTATATATCTTATTATAATTACTAATTATTACATTAAATCAGCATTAATTTTCTAATATTAATCTTTATAAATATTTATATATATAAAACAATTTATAACTGATATACAAATATACTATTGCTAACGTATGATAATATAGCTATTATATATATAATTTAATTATATTACTAAATTCCTAGATAAGAGTGAATTTTACATCAATATCCCTTATTTATATATAGCGTTAATAGGTGTACAAGTATTACTATAGTAAATTAAATTATGTCGAAATATATGTAATAAATTTTAATAAATTGTCGGGTGCACGTACAAATTATATGATAATACTATATAACTATTATATTATATTTATGATTTTATTCATAATTCAAGTATTCTAATATAACACCATTTATTATTCACTAATAAGAAAATAAAGAGGTGTCAAATATTTCTCAGTCATCATTTATATAAAGGCAAGTCGGAGACAAATCGGAGTGAAGTATAATCATTATATATCTATACTAAGAAAAAGTAATAAATAACCCTGTAACAGAGGGGAAAAAAAGATTTAATACTATATATAGTATATATATGATTTATGTGATATATATACATATAACGCGATAAGATGTGTACTCTGTTATTAAATATAATATAATATTATACCTTTCGTCTTCTTATTATACACGTCACTATTTTCCCAAGAATAGGGGGAAGTAAAGCCATAGCGTAACTGAGCATCAGAGAAGAAAGAAGATGCTTCAAATGTTAGTAGTAACATGATCATAACGCGCGAAACAATATGAATATGGCCCTAGCCCCTTAGACGTTCGCCTGACACCCTTTGTCTGAGTTATCTATGTGATCATTTATTATGCGCCAGTGGTAACTTCTACACACCAGAGCAGTAACACAGAAATACTGCACACCTCTGAGAAAGAAAGCTCATGCGCGGAACAAAAATTGTAATTATGCGATATCTCGTTCAAACTTACGATAGGGTACACTATCGTGTCAAGGTAAATTATGTAACTAATTAATAAGAAAAAAAAAAAAAGCACTTTTAAGATTCCTTCTAAGGGTAAAGAGCGCCCGGCACTAACAACCAATAAGACCGTTACACCTTTTTCTCCTCTACACATTCCCTCGCTCAAATTACCACTCCTGTTATACTACAATTTAATAAAATTACACATCACTTAGCCAAATTACTATCCTAAACACCAATATGAAAAATTTCTTTGGGAAAACTTTATAATGCTTCGGTTTTACTAGAACCACAAATGAATAATTATCTCTTCGGTCTCATCCAGCGTCGGTTCCCAACACAACTCGCCACATATAATCCCGATTAAAAAATATCCGATCTCTGAATACTATCATTCCATAAAATAAATATTCAGTTGATTTTACCTGTTCCTATATTTTGACGAAGCACATGTCTCATACATACTTTCATTTATTCTCTCATGTTACCCCGTTTCTTCACACCTACACGCATGACACAACACTTTTCAATGTTTAAGGTTATTTGAGTTAAGTAAAGAAAATATAACCTCATTTATAGCAATTCTTCTCACACCTAGCATCACACACCCTAAAGATTGTCCATCTGAAACACATTGCAACTTTAGATCTATACCTCTTATTCCAGAGACCTATAAGTACTCACTACTAAATTAACAATAACACAAAGTGGAGGAGACCCATCATAACCCTCGAAAATAGTAATGTACCGACAAATTGAGAACATCAAATTATTTTAGTCCATTTAGCATTAATAAACACAAATGAATTTAACGATTTATTGAACACCAGCTAACACCTTCTACCTTTGGGAGCCTTGATTGGTCAACCACAACTTCTCCTACTACATTCTCTGCATCAGTCCGTGTCCCATTTTATTCCGTACATATATGTATTCGATACACAACTATATATCCAAATAATAATAATTGTATTCTAAAAATATTTAAATCACACAACACTTGTATTATACCATGCTGACTCACAATATATAAATTCAATCTAATACAATTAATAAAATAAACACAATCTGAGAAGGAGAGTGTCGCTCACATATCATCGAAGAGGCAAAGGCAAGTAAAACACATTATATTATAACTATTTACTAAATAACCACCGACCATTATTAAAACCTCACCCATGTCCAAAATCTCTCCAATTAACAACCAATAATATAAACCTTAATTCAGATTCAAAAACATCTTCTCAGATATTCCATACATAAATCAACTAATAAGAGATAACCAATGTAAATAAATACAAATATTAAATAAAAATGAATAATAAAAACCTTTTAACATATAAAATTAATAAAATAATAGGTAAATATATGATTAAAAGGAGTGCAATGAAATATAAACCCTCACAATTTCAATAGTACTCACCATTCTCATAAAACAAAAATTAATATATCCACATAATAAATTTATCACATCATATAATAATAATAAACATTATAAATAATAATATAATATTTCCATAGTAACTCAATACTAAAGACTATCTTCTCTTTACAATCTAAATAAAATAATATCGAGAGAAATTATACTATATAATATCATATAAATAATCAATAAGAACATAATAAAGTATTCCATCATTAATATAACAATATTAGTAAATATAATACTCAAAGGAGACATAACACAACACTGATATCATAGATACGTAACTTCCGCTTAGTAATGGGTTATACCTTAATATCAATTCACCATTGACATCTATAACCTAATATAATCTTATTTATCTTTTACTACATATATATATATCATAACACGCTCCTCTATCGTTATCATACATGCTTATTTGACATCCATTCAAGTATATAAAAAGTAGTCACTAAAACATAACATAACCAATACCTATATATATTACACTTAATCTAACCCTATTCATGATATTAATTATATTATTCATTATTATATAGGTTATGCCATATATATATAATAATATATCCTATTCCCTTAATATTAACTATCTTAAATCATGTATTCTTACGCGATAGTTGCAAATCTACCTATAATTATACCCTAAAAAAATACATAAATTTAATATTCTAGTCTTCATTCTTTTCCTTTATTTGTTTCTAATTCATTATAATATATTATTATATATATATAGATATATATGGTTTCAATGTAAAGAATTGATTCAATGCTAATATTATACTACACAGTCTCTCTATATATCCACTCCTAACGATAGCACCTATCATTGTTTACATTATATAATAATATTAACACCAATTAAAATAAGTATATATATAATGATATCCTTCAGTATCACTAACTCTAGACTAGGATATACTTAAAACTCTTTCCGATAGATACAAATAAATAACATATCAATACATTTTTTCTAACCTTTCCCTATCAAAACCACTCAAATAAATATACTATATATATTCCCCATTATATAAAAATAATGAATTTGACATTGAACTTGAAAGTCTTTTATCCACTTTATACACGCACTTATACTTATAAATATTTATAAGAGGGGAAGTATTACTCCTTATAATAATTTAATACCATAGCTCTCACATACAATATACTTACAAACTCTATAGGTAACTATGATATAATATATTATATCCTAATATATACTTTATATTAACGGCTGTTATTATTACAAAACAAGAACTAATGAAAAACTAAGGTTGGATAAAAATATAGTAATAATATACTTTTTGTGAAACTTGTCAGATTTTTAATCTCTCTTTCACCAATAAACTATATCACATTAATCATAATCAAATTCACGCATCTCGCCTTCCGAGTTCCTACTTTTTTTGCTATTCGATCTCAATCAGTAATTTCATCTATACCTGCATACTCATTTTTTTTTTACAAAACAGAAAGTTTTAAATAACCAATCAGTCAATCCTTCTTCCTATCAACTTATTTATTGTATTTCTTGAGCAAAAGTCTCTTTTTTGCTATCTCGTAAGGTTAACCATATTACTCGCTCCGCGCGTTAGCTTAAGATTATTACATAATCGATCACCCCTGCTAACTAAAAACCTATTCCTTAATCTTGCACCCAATAAAACCAACCTATCTACACAGTTCACAATATAATATCTAACCTCTATCTTCATTATACTTATATGTTAATATGTGTCAAGATCTAATTTTCGAGAAAGTGTTATAGTTCTATTAATTATCTATACTCAAACTATACCTATACATCTAAACACTATATATGACAAATTTTACATCAAGTTTTAACATATATATATATATAAAAGCACCATTAAATATATATAATTCTGGTTATAATATCCTTGTTTCTCTTGTACAGTACTTCTTAACCTATTCTTATATTTTCAAGGTTATTGATTTTTATGTTATTAATTCCCTTGTTAATTATATTAAAGAACCTCATCATCATATCATTTACACATTACCTCCTTTATACATGACATTGTTCAATATATATTACCTATCTTCGTTATTCTCCTACCGGTAATCATCCTATTATTACTGATGCTTTTTTCCTTCATCATATTGGGAATTTCCTCGCATGATCTTTCTTTTTGTAGAGGTAGTAGGTATTTATCCTCATTTATTGTCTATTAATTAGTAAGTTTACAATATAACCTATATATAATCAGCTTCTTTTTTTAACCTTTTAAATAAAAATTAAAAATATATAACCTGACTATATCAAAAAAGGTCTCCTTACATTATATATATTATCCATAAATTATACCATTTGTCACTGTTAAAACTCCCAATAGTTAAATAATAATATAATTTCCCCCCTTAAAAACTTATCACATTTATTATAGCACATATATTAATTATAAATATATATAATATATATATATTATATATATATATATATATATATAAATATAATAGTATCCACATACTTTACCTATATTGCAAACTAAGACTTTAAACAATATTGCTTATCCAAATTATCTTTTGCACATATCATATATAACTATATATAACTATACATGCATTCTGTAATTTTCCAATGTTAAACAAATTGTGGTATATTGCTATTTTTCCAGTTTTATTTAACTATATATATATACAAATAGGTTTTCCTCTTATATATTATTATATTAACAATTTTTACACTTTATATTACCCTATTATTGTACTTAGCTTCACGTTAACTTATGTAACTACACTCTTAATTTTACAAAGAAAGAACATCCTATATACTTGGTGCGCGTTCGTATGCAGGCCACTCACCATTTACCGTATACATGCCAATCTTCGGAAGGGCCCCCATAACTGATTATACATTAATTTTCACACTAGAGAAAACAACAATAAATGGTTCCGACTAATTATCCAATTTTTGTCTTAAAACTACATACATCCATCGGAATTAAGAATTTAGACATATATCCACAACACAATACTTCTAAGCATCTTATTCCTTCGGTGTCACTCGAGCAGTAAAATCAATTCATACCTTTTCACATATTCCATAATAGTTAAACTATTATTATATATATATCTTACAAACATATTATAGTTAATATAAAATATTATATATATTCTATTAATGGATACTCTTAGGTTATAAATAGAAAGTGATTACTTACATCAATTAACAGCAATACCCTTCTATCTCTTATCAAGATAATCAATCACTACCTTTCCTATCCGAATATTTTCATTTTCTACACTCCAGCTCACCGCTCCTATACTCAGTTTATATACCCTTAATACTCAAATAACCACCTATGTTATACTTATCCATTACTCTATTATCCTATTTTTGAGTATACACTACTAGTATTCACCATAATATCCAATTACAGTCAGAGTCCCTCAACCAAAACCTATTACAAATATCATGAAGCTCCCTACTTAACACTTACTTAACTACCATCCAGGAAAACAGTATTACTCATTCAGATGTTAAGTTACGTCCCAAAATCGTACTACTCATATATTCAACGTTTCCCGCCTATATCAGATTGGACTCATATAATTAACGTCACATATACCACGTAAAATATGACCTTGACTATTCTATATATATTATTATTATTCAAACTACTAAATTTTTAATATACCTTTAAGAATTCTAAGACTCACCACACTATACTCATATAGTCATAAATATCACCTAATTATATAATATATTATAAAGCGTTTAAGTACCAAAATATTATTATATATAACATATATATTATATAGGTCACTCATTTCCTTTTCTTTAGCAAATCTCTTCTCTTTCATTCCTGCTTCTTTAGCTAATCTCTTTTCCACAGCCAACACAACAACATTTCAACTAACACCTAAGCATATATATTAATAATAATATATATATAACATATTAAGAAAACAACAAAACTCAATCTTTCTTCTGTCTTCGTCACTTCAAGCTATTAGCTTCAGTCTACAAGGCTGAGAGAGAGAGCTAATATCAATATTTGCTCAGTACTTTCTAATATCATCCATGCATTACACCTCTTATACTACTCTTTCTCCTCAACATTTATTCCTCTGACATTATATCCTTAATCCTATATATACATTATTATATATATAATCCGATTTCATACATTTTCGGCCGAAAGATAGAGATATTATAAGGTCTTATATCCGAGTTTACTAGTACGATTATACCTAAACGCAACCATTCATTCTTACGCGACGGACCTGCTATTTAGCATTCTACCCATCGGCAAAAGAAAATTTAGTATAGTGATAGATTAAGGTATATACAGCCAAACACTACCAACTAACACAACAGTCTACCTTTATATCAAGAGGAGTATACTCCTACGACAGTACACGTACTAGAGACATAACGCACTTAGGAGCATATTCTTTCTCCCTCCACATCACAGGGAATTAATGTAGCTATAGTTATTAAATGGAGATTGATGCTGTATAAAAATATGTTAATCAATAAGAATAGAGGGTGTGCACTTATTATTAAGTAGGTGTTATATGTAGATTAATCGTAGATTAAATGGTGGTTCAGCTAATATGTTCCTTAGGGGATTAATAGTATGTGTAGAAGAATATATGAATACTATATGCAAAAGAGAAAAGAACTAGCACTTATCAATTATAAAATAAAATAACTGTGAGAGGTAATTTCATCTGCTTTCGAGCAGTCATTCCCACATCTACACTCACGATAACTATATAATAAATATTATATACATATATATTACATCTGTTGTATTTATAAATTTAAATTAATTTATAATCCTTATTATTAATATATTTTCTTTTATCATAAATAAATTATCCTCAACCTTAGGATATTATCCGGAATTATATATATATAATTATAATGTATAAATGTATATACAATATATTATTCATATTTATAATATATATATTTATATTCTTTAAATTTATCTCCAACCGTTTATTTTTGAGGTTAAAATATGAAAAATATTGAGTAGGTAATATCGATAAAAATAGTTTATATCATTATAATATATTAGTTAAAAAATAAGTGAAAATTAAATCTTATTCCAATTACATAAATCTTGTCAATAAAAGTTCGCTCAATACAACGTGTTTTGAGAAGTATAAGATAAAGAGAAAATAAATCAAATAAATATAAACTAATTCAATTATAATTTCTTAATACATCCATGATCATAAAATGTTAAACTAAATGTCAAATTAAATAATAAATAAATGCTTGAGTTTTATTAATATACCTAGCTTACTGTTGGTAAATTAATATAAGAATTAATAAAAATAATAATAATTCCAAAAAATAAATAAATAAATAATATAAATTAATAATATCAATTATATAAATTAGAATAAAAATAATAATATATATATATAATTAAAAAAAATTAATAATAAATAAATTAAATTAATAATAAAATAAACATAATTAATATAAATATACTAATTATAATATAATAATAATTAAATATATATATTAATATATAATATAGAATATTATAATAATATGGTCCGATAAAATAAAAATCTATAAATATAAAATAGTGAAATACTTTCTAATATATTATCAATAAATGGAAATATATTTATTAATCATAAAGATTTATCATGGTATCTAGCATATCTTATTATAAATACATAGTGGAATACTAATTGAATCCAATCCGAACAATTATTTACTCTTGATATACATTATTTATTAAAACTCTATATAACTAGAAGCACTATAAAATTATTTAAACATTATTAAAGTATTTTTACTTAATAATATTATATATATATAATAAATATACTATATAATATATATATATATATATTATATCAAATTATATATAATAATAATTATATATATTATATTAATAATATAAATATGATTATATATATATATATATATATATAATACTATATAAATAATATTAGTAACAATATTGGCTGAGTTCTTCTATGCTAACTAAATTGGAACCTATATTTATGCTATTTCCTAAGTAGGATGTAATTAAAATATCAAATATATATATAGTATATATATTATATAACGATATATGAGTGATAAATAATTGAAATTCGTGATAATAGACTAAGTAGGTTATATCTATCAAATGTAAGGTAGCATGATTCCATACATTATTAATATAATACTCATATTATATAAAATAATATTGGATTAAAAATATATATAATATATATTATAATATTATTAATAATAAATATATTATTAAATTATATATAAATATATATATATATTATATATTTAATAATAATATATAATATAATATTAAATATATATTAATATATATATTATATAACTAATATTATTTAATAATATATTAAATATATATATATAAATAATATAAATATATTAAAATAAATATAATATATAGTATTAATATATATATATATAATATAAAATATTACTATATAATTATAATAATAATATATATATATAATATAATATAATAATATTATATAATATATATAAATTATAAATATAATATATATTGATACCTATATTTATATACTATATATATATCATATATATATATAATCATATATATATACTATAATATATATATAATATATATATAAAATATAAGCTTATATATATATATTATTAATATTAATTATTATATTAATTATAATAAACTTATATATATATATACTAATATATTATATATATATTAATATATATATATAAATATATATATATATATATATATATATATAATATATATAATAATATATAATTATTATATATAATATTATATATATATATTATAATATATAATATTATATTAATATTATAATATATTATTATATATATAATAATATAAATTATATATATATAATATATATATTAATAATAGATATATATATATAATATATATATAATAAATTAAATATATATATTATATAATATAATTAATATTTATATATTAATATAATTAATTTATTAAATATATATAATTATATAATATTTATTATTCAGGTGTGTGTTGTTTTATGTGTGTGTACGTGATGTGAATATAACTGTCCCGTGAGAAGTTAATAAGGTATAGGAGAAGCTTGGAGAGTAAAGATAACGCCTGAAAGGCAATTATTACTCACTATTGCTACGATTTCGGTATCAATAATTTGCTTTAGTAATCTCCATATGCTAACGAAAATACTAGGTAGAGATTTTTGTGTATTATGCTCTTTATTTTTTAAACACTTCTTTAATTTGACAAATAGTGATATTTTTTATTTAGTATACAAAATAAGAAATTTATATATATTTATATTATCATATATTATATCATACTATATATATATAATATATATATATATATATATATAATAAATAATAATATTTTAATATTATATATTAAATATAATATAATTAATATAATATATATATTATTATATATCTTATTAATATATTATATAATATATTATATAATTATATAAATATATAATATATTAATTATATAATTATATAATATATATATATATATATAAATATAAATATATATATATATAATATATAAGTATATAATATATATATATTAATTAATTATATTAATATATAATTATAAATTAATATAATAATTAATATATTAATATATATATAAATATATAATATAAATAATCTAATATATAACATTATAATATATATATTGAGCGTTAGTAAGTGTGGGTGTATTGAGATTATGATGTTTGGTTGTGTCATTATAAAGTGTGTCGTGTGTGTTTATTGAGCTTATCAGGTCATTTTAATATTGAGCCGTCTGTTATCAAGTATTAATTTTGAATTTTAAATTAATTATATAGTCTGTGATATGCATTTTTAATAAATCTGAAACGAGAACTGCGAAACGTTGCATGAAATTTAGAATAAATGTTTATGGGAATAATTTCCCTTAATTATTATATAGATTTGAGTATTTCAACTTTACAAGTTTCTAGTTTATATTCATCTCGAGTTATAAAATATATAATGATATTGTAAATATCGTTATATTTTTATTTGTATTTATTAATTATGTTATATTCTCTAGTATTTAATTCTATGTTTAGAGAGGTAAATTAAACCATGGTATATATAATAATTTTTTATTTTTTTATATTAACATACATAATTTATCTAATTATATCTTTAAATCATTTAACTTATATTGTGTCAAGAAAGTATGGAGGTTGAATCGGTAATTTCACGTTTATCTTGTTATAATTCAACTAAAGTAAATATTATATATAGAATTTATTTATTTTATATTAACAACAATGTTGTACATATAATGAAATAAAAAAATATTGAATTAAATTACTATATTTTATATATGTCAACTAATTAATATCATGAGATTTTCTATCTAGAATTTTTTTTAAATGGAAATTTCAGACATATTAATTATATAGTACGATAGGTTTTAACTTTCGGTTATATTTTGAATGGTTTTCATTACATAAATTATCTAAAAAGGATATCTTAATGGTTTTCCTATTATATACTGAATTTTATATTTGGTGGCACATTATTGTACTTATACCACAAATGTTTCATCCAAGCGTCACATTTTCAAAGCTATATTTGGATAAATATAAATATATAATATGTCTATATTATTTCTTTAATCATTATTGAATATATAATTTATTCCTTTCCTTTATTTACTTAAATCTATATTTATAAAAAATAAAAAAAAATGGATCTTTATTAGAGATATAATATATATTAATTAGAATTTTAATATATCACTGATAAAATATATAAGTGAAAAATAAGATATAATTATAAACTTATATATTCATTTATTATATAGAATATATTATATTATACTATTATAAAATTTGTAATTGAATTGTTTATGAATATGTATCATATCATTAACTTATATATGAGAGTATGAGAAATATATAAAATATATAGAGTATATTAAATAAAAAAAAATAATAAACACCCAAAAAAAAAAAATTTCAGCGAGATGAAAATAGGCTGCTGAGGTAACTGGTCCATCATAAAACTAAATAATGAAATGTACTAAATGGCTGAGAGAGTGGTCGAAGTAATAATTAAAAGCAAGAGGAGATTTAAGAAGCATTCTCAGGAGTAGAAATTTGAAGACAAAAGAAAAAAATTTAGAAGTAAAGCGATGAGAAAAATAAATAAAATTGCTTTTTTAAAATGGAGAGATAAAAGTAAGTTATCAGAAAGTTAATCATTACCTAAAATAATTATGAATGAGAGACTTAACTTTTAGCAAGGATTAGGAAAATCGTTTAACTATAGAACTTGTTTGAAGATGAGTTTTTCTTCATTAAGATTTTTTTAAGTAAAATAGCATCCAATAAATTTTAAGTCAACTATTTAAATCAAATATTATATATACATATGATATAGATATATATAACCAAATCATTTAAATATAATTATAATAAATTAAATAATAATAATATTATAATATATATTAAATATAAATTTTATATTTCACTTGAATAGATATAAGAGCAATCTCATTGAGGATTTTACTCATATTTCATGATTTATATATGGTATTGTTTTCGTTATTAAGTATATATTATCAGCAAATTGTTGACATTTAAAAATCTGTACATAAATCACTATTTATATCCGTCATACTGATATACTCTATAATAATAGATATATATAAGTATATAGACAGAAGTTATAAGGTATATATATATATATATATATTACCTTTAAATACTCATGCGAAGGATAATTAAGCATATAACTGCTGGATGTATCAAATAATCGATAAAACTTATATATATACCATACTATAAATTCGCATTACTATTATATGTTCATAACATGTAATTGATTATTATATATATATAATATATTATATATATATTTATATAAGTAATATTATATAATTATTATAATATATATATAAATTATATAATATTATATATATAAAATATTTATAAATACTTATTATATTTTCTTTTCCTCAAAACTAAGGTAGGTGAGGAAAGAGTGCTAGTATAACTATGAAAAAATGCCTGATATATATATTATTAAGGAAGCATGCAAATATATATAAAAAAAATGAAGATGAAGAAAATAATGAATACGCAAGTCAAAAAGATAAGCTACAAGCCCTATTATATAACCTATAGTACGCCCCTTTATATATAATATTAATTAGTTAATATTTAATTAAAAATTTTTAAAAAGTATATTCGCCTTAATAGTGCTCTTTTACCATAATAGTTTGTTTTTATGAAAATTTATTAAATAATTCAATAAATATTGAAAAATATTTCTATAATAAAAAATAATTTATAACTGCAAGATTAAATAATACTACTGTTACAATAATATACTTTGGGGTAGTTAAATAATTTCTACAGTAATTGTAACAACCAGAACGGTACATACGCAAACATAACAAACCACTAATATGTAAATTGTCATTTTTGCCTAGATTAACTCCAAGTGATGCACTTAATTTGTCCGATATTATAGTGTATCTATATATAATTATTATATGATTATATTATATACTATATATATATAATTATATAATTATATATATATATATTATAATAATAATATAAATATTATAATATATAAAATATATATATAATATTATAATAATATTATATATTATATAAAGAAACACATTCGACTATTTTCACTAACTATTTTACTTCACCTTGAAGGTGACATATAATATTACTAATTAAACTTATTCTAACTAACTTCTACAACTACATTCACTACTTAACTACCTTAACTTAACTACACCTAATAAATTCGACTAACTACAGTTATCTAAATGTATAATTATATATATACCTTGTTATAGTATCGAGATGAGGATCATGGACTATCTCGATACTCTGCAATAACCACAATAAACATTCTTAGTGGAATAATGTATTGATGTTAATCTAATACATTTTTGCGGATTCTACAAGTTAAGTATATTTAACAACTTATCTCTGGTTTCACATAGCACAACTCTGATACCAACACATATCATTCAGTGCAGTTAATACTTATTTATCAAGTTTGTACAACTAGTATCCCAGATGAAGTGAATAACTATACATATAATATTAAATATTATATATAATATATAATTATTATTATTATATAAATCGTATATAATATAATATATCATATATATATATAATGATAAATATATATTAATATATATATAATATTATACTATATTATATATATAATATATATATATAAGTATTTTAATATATATAAAAATATTAATTAATATATATATATAATATATATAATATATTATAGTATACTATATTAATATTTAAATTTATAATTATATAGTAATAGTAATATATAAATATAATATATATATATATATAATATATAATAATATATATTATATATATATAATATATTATATAATATTATATTGATATATATATATATAATATAATATAATATATTAATATATTTATATTATATATTTGCAGATAATACGATAGCATTCATGACACGTAGACTAGTTTATGTTAGTTGTTGGTTTAATTTATGTAGCATTTAGGATGGCGTTGTTTGTGATAAGTGTGTTGGTATCATATATAGAGGCAAATTATGTTATGTTGTTGTGTTTGATGGTGTATGTTGATGTGTGTATGTTGTATCGGACATTCTGTGGGTGGAATTTTTCTTTGAACTGATGCACGAGTTCTATAACTAAAAAGGATATTAAAGGAAGGGTGCGGTACGGGCTGGGCTGTTTTTTTTCGAATTATTGGCGTCATATTCTCTTTCTAAACTACAATTTTCATGAGTTCCTTAGGTGCAATGTTGTGGCACCTTTAACCCAGTACTATAACTATTATACCCAGTCTTGTGCAGAGAAAGTGGTGATGATCGATGGTGATATAGTACTTTAATTATTATACTAATAAGTAATAATATATATTAATAATAATTATATATATATATATTATTAATATAATTATATAATTATAAAATATAATTATATAGTATATATATATAATATTATATTAATTATATTAGTATAATTATAATATTATATATATTTACTCACAGCACCTAACTGTAAACTTTCATTTGTTACAAAGGTGTTAATATATAGATTAATAATTAATTAATCAATAATATATAATCAAATATTCAATAGTAGTATACGACTATATAATGGTTTACGCCTCAAATTAAGTAGAAAAGGTTTATTAATATAGAGAACCACGATAAAAATCTAAAACATTTTTATCTTCATAAAATTGCTTGAAAAGGTGTCACTGACTTAACTTTTTTGATTTTTAAATCATTAATTACTTTGAACAAATGAATATTTTCATAGAGAAGATTGGAAAAATAAACCATAATTGTATGTAAAGGAACACTGTTATTATCGTGAGAAAAGAGTAACATGTTTTAAGATAGTTTTTACATATATGTATTCAACCTCGAGACGAAGGAGTTCCTCTATATTTAAGTAACCGTGGTCATTTGATCGTATTAAGGAATTACAGAAGTTGATGTTGTGTTCAATTTAATTGCAAAGTAAGTAGGATGTTAATTCTCTTCTTTGATTATGTGGGATTATCACAACTAACACCTTAAGAACCCGAATTATGCATATAACAGGTGATAATATATTAAACCAAGTAAGAGAATATTGTGAGCATTTAACAAGAAACGGATGCTACCAAATCCTCCTTCATTCTAACAGCTAAAATCTAATTTGTTATTTTTTAAAATTTTATATTAATCAAGTTTGATAATTTTAAAGCTACTTTTAATTGAATTCAAAAGTCTTCTTTTAATTAAAAAAAACTTAAAAGATACAGACATGTTTGAATGTAATATTGAAAAATGAATGAATGCTTGAATGTATTTTTGAATATTTGAGTGTTGTTGTGCAGGTAACCTTAGTATCCCATTTACAAATAGTGTATTGTAAATTTCAAGCAATGTAAGCGGCTTTTTATTTATGATTTTTTGATTTTTATATTTGTCAATTTTATTAAAATTACTTTTTTAAACTTCACTTAAATTAAATTAAAGTAATTAAATTTTTGGTTGTCTTTTTTTTATTTTTAAGAATTATAATTTTTGTAAGCTGCATTATATAAATAATAGAGTTATATTACACTAAACGTGATCTATGCCTGAATGATGCAGGCGAATATTGGTATATAACGTTATGTTAATATATTTAAAGTTTTAACTTTTTTTATAATCTCGAATAGTCCTCTTAAAAAACATTTGTCTTACTCTGAACATAAAGAATCTTATTTTTTAGATAGAATTGAGAAAGGAGCTTGTAAACTAAGTAATACGTTAAAATGTCGACGCTGATATAATTGCTTCTTATAAATAATAATATATAATCAATATTAATAATAATTCATACTACAAAATCTAATATATATAATTAATAATAATAATTAATATTTTTATTAATAATATATAATGAATAATATAATAATAATTAATAATAATAGATAATAATAATAATAATATAATAATAAAATAATAATACAAATAATAAAAATAATAATAATAATAATAATTAATAATAATCAATAATAATAAATATAATAATAATAACATAAAATAATGAATAAATATAATAAATAAATAATATAAATAAATAAATAATACATTAATACATAAAAATGATATAATGATAAAATAATCATTCAATAATAATAATATATTACATTGAAATAATAATAATCATAGTAATATAAGTATAATAATATAATCAATAATGATCATAATAAATAATAATAATAATAGATAATAATGATAATATTACATACTCCCCCCTTATTAAGATGAAGAAAGTCGGATTCTGTGAGTACTTCTCTTCTTCACCAATTTACAGATGAAATTCCTGCTATAGGTTGTCGTGAATATCCTCCGACGTTTTCTTACCCGAAACTCTTGTATCCTGCCATTCCCGGAGGTTTCGGATCTTGATGTTTTACTCTTAACGGAAGTCTTTCCGGTGTTTATCATTTCAAGACTCTTGATCGTCGAAAAAGGAGAATCCTTTCTTGGGCATGGCTTTAAAATATGATTGAAAGACCATCACCCTTCACTTTAACAAACATCTTCCTCTTTACCGAGATAAAACATTCCTCCCCATCACATCAATTAATAACGATTCAATTACATTTTATTATTTTTCCACATCTTCCCCTCATGAGCTGCAATGTCTTTTGATATATCGGGTATTTTAAGGGGCGGAATATCCTGCAAACACGTTCTTCGATGACCATTCGAGTCGTTAAGTATTCTGCATCTCGAATTTTCCAGATTATCTGTAAAACCAATTATTTGCTTCATTATTTAACTTTCCTTTCGCGAATTTCTTAGAAGTCCGCTTCTTCAGTAGACTTAATTCTTTTGTTCCTATTGACTATTAATCGATACGTTCTCGCGTTCTCCCATTCTTCGTGGGGGCAGTTCCAAGATTTCTTAACAGATCCACTACATCAGGAGGGATCTAGTCGAACTCCCAACCCTTCCTCTCTTAGCTAAATCTTCTTTTTAATACAATACACTTTCCAGTTAGTATGTCTTAACACCATCACGCCACATCGTGGGGTACATAGTCCTTCCTGTATCTATGGTGAATTGAGGCATCGAGTGCTTTATCTCTTCATTAAAATAAATTCCGTTAACAAAATACTCGGATTCCTTGCCGCAATCGCAAAGAACATAAACTTCTTAGTGAATCCATGTCTTAGATCTCATTTTTTTTTCCATGAATTTTACCCTCTGAAATCTTTGATATTACCGATTTAGTTACTCTTTTACGGTAATCCTGTTTGACTACTGAATAAGAGCAAGTGTCGTTTGGGTACCCCTATCTCGAGTATATTCTTTCTTTGCTGTACTCTCGAAGTCTCGAATTCTTTTGAATTTTCACTTCAACACGCTACTGTCCTTCAGCCAACGGTTCTTCAATTAGTTCCTTTGGCGATAAGGCGTCATCAAAATCTAAATCGACTTCATTACATTCTGGTTGTTCCTTTTCCGATTTCGGAACATGGAAGTGCTTCTCTTAATAACGAACCTTCCTTTAGCCTTTCCATAGGTAATTGCACATCCAGCAAAAATTCAGCACATTCTAAAGTTACTATTACTCCGAATATTTTTTAAGTTCCTCGGACTGATTTTGTACGAAACTTTTCTTCTTCTGTAGTACAGTCGTATCAAACTCTTTCGGTCAATTTTCAAGATATCACGTGGATCTTCTATTTTTGGAGGTTCGTCCTCTCCCGTTAAATTCTTTCCTTCAATTCCCACCGCTACCGATTCAGATTTTCTCTCGACTGTGCAGTCCGGTGGATGTGCTCCCTTTATATTTCCTCGCGTGTGAGCGTCTCCTTGATTAACCTCATTGTATATTGATTTATATTTTAATTAATATTTTAAATATCAATATGAAAAATATCTTACATATAACAATCTAGATATTAATAAATACCAATATAATATGTATTAATATAAATATTAAAACTACATCGATATAAATACTATCAAATATCCTAAATACTAGTTTAATAATGTCATGTCGGTATAAATATTAATAAATTATGTATAGTATATTTATTTTTTATTCACATAGAAAGTGCTCTCAATGACATTCTTCCTTTACTTCTATAGGAGATTGCATATCCAGCAGAATTCCAGTTTTCGTTAAGCTCATATTGCCGGCGTTGCCTTCTCACCAATCTTTTAGTTGCGTTCCTTCTCTTTTTTTTCAAGCGTCTCCCTTCTCTTTTTCCGAGGCATTCCTCTCTCTGCTTGTAGGCGCTCTCTCTGTCGCTCTCTTTCTGCATAGCCTCTCGTTCTTCTTTTCGCCTCGCGCGGCCTCAGCAGCTCTTACTTCTGCTATAAATTCCCTGGCCTCTTTACCCTTCATTCAGACCTAACTCTTGACATAGCTTGTATAACGAGCTATAATCCAATAATTCTTTTCCGTAAGTTTTCCAAAAGTTTATACAACGCGTTCCAGTCAGTGAAACTGGTAAAAATTCGTTAGTAAGTATTCACATCAAATTTTGCCTTTTGAAATTCTCAATATATCCTAATCGTTCATCACAAAAAAACAGGCCCTTGATCCCAAAAATTAAAGTGTAACTATATCTATCCTGATCCTGGACAGGCCGTCCCAATTTATTGTCGCCACAGAAATGTACGAGGTTTCCTCTTGTATTCCGCTACACCACAATATCCTCAGTGGCCTCAACTCTGCATGGATCGCGTGGTCCCTCTGTTTCTTTTTTGGAAGAGCAAGTTTGTCTAAGGGTCGTGAGCACTCCCAGGTCGTAACTGGTTAATTTCTTCTGACGTTCTTTCTATTAATCTTCCCTGAAATTCCCCGTGCAAGTAGGTATCAAGACGTTTGAGCCGTTGTATAGAGGCTTCCTTACTTCCTTCTTAAGTTTCCTCCTGATTTTTCGTCTACTTCGGTCCCTCGAAGATTCTCGCGGAAGGTCTTCTTTCTCCTCAGCTCTTGTCTATCTCCTTTTCTTTTGCAGTCCTTTACAGTAAATTCCAAAGTTGTTTACCCTAGGAAGGGCTTGCAGATAAGAAATGACAACTAAACTTAGCCCTTCTTATCTTCGCTTACACATAGATTATACACGTCAAGAGTTCAGTATAATATAAAGAGGCCGGCGCAACGAAGAGATGTAACCCATAAATATTGCATAAAGATTCGCTCGCTC
>JABUQX010118416.1:0-13134 GCA_015478945.1 Trachelipus rathkii
CAAGTAGCCGCTTCGTTCGGCTAGGTGGGTGTTGCGTTTTCGCATTTCGTGAAACGCTCGCGTTTCGTGCGCCACTTCACATAAGTTTTTGAGAGGAGAATGAGAAGAAAAGGTATTCAAGAATCGTCAAGGTTGGAAGTTAGGGGAAATGGGAGGCCAGGGGTGGCTTTTCGGTTGGAGTATTAGCAACAGAACAATCAGAGCGAATAAGAGGAGGGATGATTTACAGAAGATGTTAGAATGTTTTTGGCAAGGGCCAGAAAGATTTGTCTCAGTAGGAGAACCTAGGAGGTTGGCTTTTCCTTTAATGAAAGTCCGCTTTGCTCATCGAAGAGTACCTGCAACTATTTCTAGCTAAATGAAAATTAGCAAAGGTGATAGGAGAACGAGAATTTTCCACCCCCTACTTACTGTCTCTAGCCTGAATGGTCAGAGAACAAGCTCGATCAGACTACTTCAAGTTTTGAGTAGAAAAGAGTTTAGTCCCTGAAGGAATGAACCTGCTATTGCATCAACGATTACAGCTCCCTCCTATCGGCAGAAGCTGGAAGCGTCTTCAGTCAAAGCAGTCACTCCAATTATAGTTGGCGTAGAAGCAACGCAATGCCCCTTATCGGCCCGATCAAAGTGCCAGAAAAAACCGCATTGGGCAGGATGGAGCTGTTGGAGAGAAAGTATTAAAATTAAGAGATATAAGGTTGTGGTCAGATTTACCAATAGGAGCGAAGGTGGTGTATTTATAGAGAGAAGGACTAGTGGTGAAACATAGGTTAAGTGTGTTCAAGAATTGGTTGGGACGATCCGGAATGTGTGTAGGTTCTTTAATTAGTTGCTCCTGATCGTTGAGAATACTGAATGATTCGGCTTCCTCCCCAACTAAATCAGTATGAGAGGAACCCAACCATTCAGTGTTGTGTACAATACTGAAAATAGAGGACCTCAGTATTTGGATGAGAAGATATAACAGTTTCGTGAGAAGTAGTAAGGTAATCAAAAAAGGCATGAAAATCTGTTCTGTTAGGAGAACAGTAGCAGAGGCACAAGATTATTGTAGTAGAAGGAAGAAAGATTTTAAGCCACAGAACATCGAAGTTATGAGATTCGAGATTCTCGAGACGTGTTATAAGAGTGTTTATGTTTACATAGGCGGAAATTATAAAATAAGTTATAGTTGGATATATTAAACGAGTTAGAGAATGAATTCTTAGCCATCTGGGTCTCAGACAAGAGCAAAAAATTAGGGTTAGAGTTACAGAGGTGATATCCTGCGGATGCAGAGTTAGAGTGCAAGTCAATAGAAAGCCCGCGCCTGTGCAAATCTGCTATCATACACGAACACACAATCATAAAAAAAAAAAAAAAAAAAAAAAAAAAAAAAAAAAAAAAAAAAAAAAAAAAAAAAAAAAAAAAAAAAAAAAAAAAAAAAAACAAAAAAAAAGTGAGGAAAAATTATTCGTACGCTAAAACCTAAATTTAAAACCTGAAATTTTAAAACGCTAAAACCCTATTTACAGTAAATATCTAAAATATGAATAATCCAGAAAGTTTAAAAACACTCGCGCACTCACACACACTCACGAAATTGCGAACAAAAAAGAAAAAAAAATACTAATGATCAACTAAAAAAGTGGAAGCTAAATCTGTATAAATTATAATAATGGCTATCCAAATAGGTAAATGTTACGCTAAAACCCAAGCTGGAGAAACGCTAAAAATCTAAGTTAAAAAGAAGTCGAGGGGAAAAAAAAAAAAAAACATAACCTAGTACTACCTATATATATCGAAACTAGATTTATTATTGAATCTAAAAGTTTCTCATAATTTTTCATCCAAAAAGTAAGAAGTATCGGCCAAGTATCGGCCATATTAACCGATACCGATACCGATACCGATACCCAGAAAAATGGCCGATACTGCCGATACCGATACTGATACTTTTATCCCTAATATCTATACATATATATATATATATATATATATATATATATATATATATATATATATATATATATATATATATATATATATATATATATATATATATTATTTATATATATTTATACCTTATTTATATAATAACATATATATATAAATACCTTTCCTTCAAAGTTTTAACAGATATCTATCTAACGAGCAATGTAATCGATATTTTTTTAGATTATTTCAAGGCAATAGTACATTAAAGGTATTCCAATAAGTTTTTAAACTATACTGAATACCGTAAGATGTAATCCCGTAAAGATGGGGAAGGGGAGTCAGGGTCTCGGCCTCATGGGGACGACGGGGGGGACTTCGTCCCCCTCTGTCTTCATCGGTTCTAGCCCCTTAAAAAAATATAAAATTTTTTAAAATTAACAAATAAAAATTAACATGATAAAAAAAAAGCAACTTGTGGTAACTCTCGCGATCTTTCTATTGGAGTTTTAGCTAACACACTGCAGAGCTGCACGAGCAGAGTTCTGCGATTTTTGATATCATGTCTCTTTATGTAACTTCCTTTTAAAGGATATGAATCTCTCTCTCTCTCTCTATATATATCTATATATATATATATATATATATATATATATATATATATATATATATATATATATATATATATATATATATATATATATATATATATATATTCTTTTATTTTGAAATATATAAAAAATTAACTATATATATATATATATATATATATTCAATAAGCAACTAAAAGAAAACAAATTTGTAGTTTTAGAGCTTCACAAAAATAAACCAAAATACAAAAAATCAATAAATCGATATCTGATTGAAAAAAATGATATTTTGCTGATATTAAATACATAAGCCCATCGCCCTTAAAATTAATGAACAATTCAATTTAACCAATATGGAAAGAGGCATTCATTATGTAAAATATGAATAGTAACAGTGCATCCTTACTTTTAACAATAAAAAATTTAATTGCGATTTGATAAATATTATTGAATTTTACTTAAAAAAGTTCTAATGACCTAAAAAGATTATACGATGTTAAAAACCCTATCATGGGGGACACGTTGCGTCTCACTTACATATGTCTGTAGATTGTCCTGTAGTCCCGCTATGTTACCACCTCTGGAATGGGAATACAAATTGCAACATTCCAAGCAAAGTAGTTTTATCCAAAATTTAGGAAAAAATGCTCCATCTTCAAACCATTCCATGGAGACTTACCTAAATTCCTGTAAAGGTTGCTAATTATTCTGGCGCCTTGTCCGAATTTTAGAGAGTGCTTTCGAAAAGAAATGTAAAGTCAAACTAAAAGACAAGATGGCAGTGTGGGAAGATTTTTTTCAATTTGTTTGATAATTATTTTCACTTCAATAAAGATCAGCAATTAAAATCTATTTTCTTTCCAGAATTTCGGATAAAACTCTCTATGTCGAAAAGAATCTCTAATATCGGTAAATATAATTTGTTCGAAAAATGCTATCCCTAAAATATAGAATAAAATTTGTTAATAATCTATTTTTTGTAATTTACATTTTTGAACCAGATAGACCCAATTTATATGAGTTTTTAATTCTTTTTTTATATTTTTTTAATTATTATCATTTGAAAACAATCATGTGGTTTCTATCTGGGTTATAGAAATACGAGGAAGAGCAGAGGACAGTTGCTTCAAGTCGTCCTCCTAGCATCGTTCTTCTAGGCAACGATTCTTGGTCCGTGCTAAAACCTGGGTGTATGGGTTTTGCGATGCTAGAAATATTTCTTATCTTGTTTGGAATAGATTGCTAGCGGGAGCTGTTCATCAAGTACTAAAAAATAACAAAAGCGATAGAACTTTACTAAAAAACTTATTCGGTAAGCATGGGAAATAGCAACGCTTTGTTTAGGTTAACAGAATTTTTGCCCAGTGTAGTTTGTGAAATCTCTTATACGTTTTGTTGAATTCATCTCCTTTTAATTTTGTTACTCTTAATTTTGATAGACTATATATAAGTCAATGTGAGACGGCAAACTCCAACAGCATAAAAATCCTGACAATACTGTGACTTACAAATGCAAAAAATGAACAAAATGGTTTAAATCAAAAAGTAATGTTCAACCAAAGCCGTGTTTTCGTATTGTGTGTGCATATTGTTGTCTTTCGAAGTCGCAAAGAAAAAGGCTAAAAATTATGCACTTTCGTTATATGTACTAAAATATTTCTGGTGTCAACGGAAATGTTAGTGGAAAATGCTCACCACAGTGGCCTATTTTCGGAGAATAATCGGACATAAGGCAATTTCCTAAAAATTCTTGTAAGGTTGCTATTTGCCTCCGTGCTTGCTGTATAATTTTGATGGTATCGAGTGGCTTATGAAAAAATGTTAAACTATTATACTCAAGGATGATAAATCATCTTAGACTGTAGAGATTTTCATTTCCGCTAGGTGACAATTAGAATAACTTGTTTTATTAGCTGAGTACTTTAGATGATGTAATACCTTTCCGATAACACAATACTTAACATTAAAACTTTATAAAAACTTTATATATTATATATAACTAATAAAATAAGGTATCAAAAAATTTCTTTTATATGAATTTTTTATAAACCGTGATATAGCCTGAGTTAATATTTAACTAAATGGGATATCTTTATAATAATAAAAATCATATAATTAGAAAAAAAAAAAAAATATGAAACGCAAAATGGAATAAAATGTAATACTTTATAGTAGAGCTATATTTTTTTATCTACGTTCGTGTTAATAGTAGATAGTTAAATAGAATAGACCGTCTATATATAGAAAATGACTGAGTTATCAATCACCTATCGATCAATATTCTATAATATATATATATAATAATTCGAATATTTATTTAATTAATTCAGATTTTATTATTTAAAAATTTTATTATCGGATTATTTCAATATTTATAATTTTTATAAATAAATGTACCAAAATGATAGATAATGTACGATATATACAATTAAAAAATATTAAATTAAAAAAAAATATAATAATATCATTGAGTGGAAAAAACTCATATTTATTTTATACGTAATGTAATAAAAAGATAAAAATAATTATATTAATTATTTGTAATAAAATATAAATATCTATTTAAATTATAAATTATATATTATAATATATAATATATATTAATTATCTATATATATATATATTATATCTACATATCATATACCAATTGAACCCTCATATATACATATATATATACTATACTACTATATATATATTGGTATTAAAATACTGTTAAGGACCAGCCGATACATCACACCATTTTTGATGAACCTATATAATAGTAAAAAAATTTTCTTGTATCAAAACATAATAATCTAAAAGTTCAAAAAAGTAAATTTTAACATAAGTCAAAGATCCAGAGCGTGACGTATATCTCACTACTGTCAAGAGATTATCCCGCTCGCATGATAGCTTATATTATACGTTAATACTAAGTGCGTAGGGACCATTAATATATATCTATAGTATATATATATATATATATATAATATTAAATATATATTATATTTAATGAGACATATTTGTCGATTAACTTTAAGTATATTATAGTTATATAATATAAATATATAGTTATATATATATAGTAAGTTATAGTTGTGTTTATTATTATCTAAATAACAATCCACGGTCCCCAATAAAGAGGGCTCAAGCAAGAGCGTAAGTTTCCACTTACACCCTGATTGAGAGTTTTAAGGAGACTCCAGATAAGAGAACTGGTAGTAATAATGGAACGTTTATCTCCATTATAATCTTAGTCTCTCACGGGTCGGGAGGGTGTGGTAAGAGTTATAGAAACTCTCCCACAGTTATGAACCATCGCGTAAGTACACAATACAGAGTCACATCCCAATACCAATAGAGCAGCGGAAATATGCGGGATTTCATATCGAGTGAAGCTACTCTATACTCAGGTAAGGTATAGGGGGGTAGATAATAATAGTCCTATACCTAATTACCTACTATACTGTCGTCCCTATACGGAAGGCCTAGTGAGAGAACCTACTACGTATGAGACTTACCTTTCCATCGTGAGTATGTAGAGTGTGTCTAAAATACTCTATACTTGGGTGTAAAACACTTAGTTTTTAAAAAAAATAATTATAGTTTTTTTTAAAGCTAAATAGTCGTAACCCCATAGGAGGTAGATAAACCATACCCCGATGGCAAAGGAAGGTCGGGGTTCTTACTCGGCCGTTTAATACCGGGGAACGAACATGGGTAGGACTAAATTTTCCCCCCCTGCCTGGGAAGGAGTCTCTCCGGAACCCTCACGCTCTTTGGTATTTTGGGTGTCGCGGGGGTTCCTCCGCCCTACCTCCCCTACGGGGTATATGGAAAATCGTCCCCCCTTGCTGTTCCCTCGTCGGCATCGAAGCCCTAATTGAGGTCCGTGAATTATATATATATTAATAGTATCTAAATATAATATAATATATATTATATATATACTTAATATATATAATATTATATTATTATATATAATATAACTACGAGGGTATACTATAAATTTCCTTACTGTGAGACGGGGTATGCGTACACTAATAAAATAGGTAATAGCCACGAGATGAGATATATAGGCGGTAATTACCGACACATATATACTCAATAATAATATAATATAAATATATTTATTATCTTTCATTAGTATATAGTAATATATATTAATTAATTATATTATATATTATATATACTATAATGTTATATTATATATATAACCATATATATATTAATTAGAAGTTCTCGAAGGGGGGCTCGCTTAATATATGAGATATTTTTATTCACTATATAATGGGGGTAAGGACCATCTCGTTTTTAGCGTGATCATTGCTAAAGTTTTTACGTTTAACGTAGATATTTACAACCTGACCCTACCCCCTAACCTAAACCCGCTAACTTATACTTAACTCTATAATAAACTACTTCCGGATTTATAATATTGAGCGTAGGCCTAAACCTCTCTCTCTCCATTATATATATAGTATATATAAATTATATATATATTTAATATTATATATACTAAATATATACTCGATTAATATATAAAAACTACTATTTAACATAAAATAAAAATAGAGAAATAATAAATGAAAATATTCAATGTTCAAAACTTATTTCTTATTTCTTCTTAATTCTGATGTACCAGTTTGCAAATGGTTTTGAGATTTTTCATTTTTTTTGTTTTGATCCGACCCGCTAGCCCTTTCCGACAAATTTTAGTCCTGTTAAGTTTTAATCAGGGTTGTGAGTCCAGGGACAGGGAAGGAGCGGAAAGACTTTAAATTTTTATTAGACCTATAATAAGTAGGTATTACATTAACATAGGTATACTATATAATATATATGAACTATAACACGGAACGTGAGGAGGTTCAGGCATTTAAATTATCATCATGTTCTTTCAAAGGTTTCCATATTTGTATGCTACTACAACTAATGCAACTTGAATTAGTAGGGTGACAAATGTAGGAATTGCGAAGCATAGAAATACATAATTGAACGTAAATTTCTCTTGAGTAATTGAAGGTCTTTAGTTATGAAATATGTAAAGATAGAATGGGTGATCCGTAGTAGATTGTAGTTTATATAATTTGCTGCCATGAGTACCAAAATTATTTTTCACGTCCTAGAAACGTCTATACTAAATGTTTACTTAAACTTTAAAACATAAACTACTTAATGACGGGACACCGAAGATCATGACAAAAGTACAATAATATTCCTGGAAAAAAAAAAATAATATAAATACATTAGTATTTTTAAAATAAAATATAATATCAATAAAATATTCCATTTAAAATTTTTCCCTCATTCCATTCCATCCTCCAAATATCTCACAGTGGATTTTATTTTATTTTATTTTTCAATAACGATAACCTATACTTTAAAAAAAAAGAGGTTTAGGGGGGGTTTGCGAAGCCACAAGATATAATTGAATGTTGTGTGTTCGCAGATGATATCCAGAAGAAAGAATGGATATATGATGATATGTAATGCAGATGTCTGTGAAATTTTTGGGGAGGGCAAAGGGCCTGCGGCCCTCCTTGCCCGCCTCCCCCCTATGTGCGGAGCGGGGGCCCATGATATATTATTAAATATGTAAAGATAGATATGTAGATACCATTGTAGATCATTATATTATAGTAATGTATATATATCTATATATATAGGTATCTGTACTATTTGTATATAAAATTTTGCGGTGTATTTTTTTTGGTTTGTGATTGGGTGTGTTACCCCCGCCCCCCCCCCCCCTTCGCTTCCTCACCCCCCCCCCTCCGCCAACGTCTGTTGAAATTGGCGGAAAGGCGTCAGATTTACATATATGTGGAAGTAGACAGTCAACCTTGGCTCCCGCTCATTCCCCCCATTCTTATGACCGTATCCCCCTCACGGCAGTCAAGAAGTAAGTACGGGGCCAAAGAAGATACACAAAACCAAAAATTCATTACCTTTTAAAAAGTTTTTAGAAGTCTATCACCTCCTTCTTTAAAATAATTGTTTTTAGTATGTTTAATTGATAAACTTCTGTGTCTGAGAGTATACAGATATACTCTACAATTTGTAAATTAAACTCCTATTTACTAGCACAGGAGAATATAGACACGTTTAAGAGTATAAAAAACTATTATGACAGATTATAACAAAAGAGATTATTATACACCTCTTTAAAAATGTTTTATTTTTTATATGTACTATTCGTTTGAATACTGAACAAATTGTACACGACTCTTTACAATTTACTCCCCCCGTCCCTATTAGCGTGTAGCCGTTTAGTAAAATATAATATAATATATTTATCATATATTATATTTATTATATATTATATTATATATATATATATAGTAATATAGTATAGTAATATATAAATAAATATATAAATAGTTTATATATAGTCACTATATCTATTTATATATATCTAAATTATAGTTATATGTATATATTATAATAAAATAATACCTTATATATATTATATATATATACAATTAAATTAAATAGATTATAATATATATTATATATTGATTTATATAATAATATTATAATATAAAAATATATATAATATATATAAATAATCATAATATATATATATAAAAAAATAATATAAAAAAAATTTTTTTTTTTTATTTATTTTCAAAGCTGTAAAATAATTTAATACATATAGTTTTTTTTTGTTTTGTTGATTATATATATATTATATATATATATATATGTAAGGTTATTCCAATTTTCCAAATAATCAAACCTATTGTAAATATATCAAATATATAATAATCTTAAAAGATTCCCAATAAGGACAGGAGATCGGCCCGAAGGAGGTTGAAGAAAAATTGGTACTGTTGCCAGAATGAAGGTTGAGAAAAGACTAAGGCTTTGTCATACTGCAAGTAAAACACTATATTTAACAAAAAATGAAGACAGCATTGATGTAAGTAACATAACGAAAATTTGACAAATAAAATAACATAATAAAAACAAATAGCTAAAACCAGATATGTAAATGAAAAAATATTATTAAATTAATATAAATAGCCACAGGGTTAATTACTGGACATAAAACTGAAAGAAAAATAAAAATATAAGTTTTCATTACCCTCAAATGTAGTTTTCTTTTTCTTTTTTACTATTTAACGAGAGGAAATTTTAAAGAATCCGGGTGACCATTATTATTTGAAATATAAAATTAATACAATAAAACAAATTCAATACGAAAAGCAAATTTATAATCACTTATAAAACTTCTAAATGCTAAATACTGATAAAACTGACCAATCTCCAATCATTCTGAAAATTCGAAATTGACATAATAATACTATACATAAAAAATATAATTGAAAAACAAGAAAATACATATAATAACAATATTTCAATCACGTAAATGTTCTTTTACATAAAGCAAAAAATATGGTTACTTAGCTTGTACTCGCTGTACTTTACGTTAAGAAATTTCTTGTACAATAATATGAAAGAGACCCGAATAATCAACAAACTAATAAATGCAGTCCTCTCGTAATCACGATTATAAACGGGGATTTGATTGACCTACATCCAGGGGGGAAACTGCATGGGTTCCTTCACTAATCAAACATCTTATTTTGCATCAATCAACCCTTAGAGCGTATTGAAAATACGTCATGTACTGCTTTCAAAACTGCGCGTACGGACAAGGAGGCAGGGAAACAAGCGTGACGATTATCTGGCGATGCGTTAGCGGGAAAACCTTACGAGCGGAAAGAAAAGGAGAGAGAGAATATTCGAATAAATATAAAATAAGAGAGCTACAATATATATAAATATATATATATATATATATATATATATTATATATAATATTATATATAATATATATATATAATATATATATATATATAATATATATAATTATAATAATAAAAAAATATAAAGTTAACTAATAAGATATATATATGATAATAGAGTGCGTATCCGAGAATTTTTTTTCGGGGGGGGGGGGGCAGAACAAAAAAATCGTTTCTTATATATATATATATATAAACTATATATATATATAATTATATATAGTACCTATAAATATATATATATTATATATATAGTGAGTACAAATATATAATATTCATATTCAACATAGTATATATATATAAGTATATATGTATATACCTTATATACTATATATATATATTATTATATATATATAATATAATATTCTAATTATTATTATTATATTACTATATATATATACTATATATTTCTATATATATAAAAGTGGAAGGACCAAATATTAAATTCTGAGGAGTAAAGGTAGAATTGAGAGAAATTACTCTCTGATTACCTCTGAGTTAAAGTTTTAAAGTGAAAATGCTAAAATAGTCTCGGGCATGCGAGTTGAGCAGTTGGATCGGAGATTTTCCTCTTGAATTCTTTTTAATGTCAATCATTATCTGACTCTATGAAGAGTTGTCGAGGGCAAGTCCAGCTAACGTCTCTTTCATCTCCAATAGTAATTCTCAAGTAGCTTTCGTTCCCAGCAAGTTTTTTAATGTTGTTTCTATGCCTACCTTCTACTGACAGCAGTCAGACACTGGTAAAATTGCCAATATTTGCAACAAGATGTAATATTTTCGAATTCTGACTGTGAACCAAAGAAACTAAGTCCTTCTATCTTGCTGTTTCCTGCTGGACGGTTCCCTGTGCTTGTCGAATGCATTTCAACTTTCCACAACATAAAACTCTCATTCTGCTTTTACTAATCCTTCATTTGGGCTTTCTTGTCCCGTTGGGACAAATGGCAAAAATGTTACAATCAATTTTACATTCAGTTATTTTCAACTACGTCATATACAATCTACATTTCAGTATGCCAATGAGTTAAAATGCAACGAACTAAAAAAAATTCTTTTTTATTGTACAAAACCACTCTCTCTCCTATGCTGATATTAAATCATCGAAAAATGGTATAAAATGGATGTACAAATAATAAGTTTGTGGGTCGGAAGTTAGGAATGTTGTGTCTGTATTTTTGGAACTTCTTGTTAAATTTCTTGCTCAAAATTGCAATTTCCAATACCCAGCTATGATCAACTGGCTTTTGTCTTTCCACACATTCTTTTCAAAAATTTCTTAATTCTGCCTGAAATTCTAATGTTGCACTTTTTCTCTGATGGCTTCTAGAAGTTTTAGTTTAGACTTTTTAGCTAAAGGACTTACGGAGTTGCCGAGATTTTTTCCTGAACAGCGACGAATTATATAAATAATTTTTTAATCTTCACTGTTTATTATATTATTAACAGACATGATACTTAATTTTTTTAGTGTTCTTTAGGCAAAATTTTTCATGGGGGGCATACGCCCACTGTATATAATATATATATATAAATATATTATATATAATATATATATATTATATATTATTATATATATAAATATATATATATATATATATCATATATATATATATACTATATATATATTGTTCAAATTAAATAACCTTCATTTTAAGAATTTATACTATATATAATACTATATATATATTATAGCAGTGGGATGGGTGTATTTTACATAAGGAATAGCTTCCAGTCAAAGGTGAAAATCTTCCATATGAACTTTAAGAAGCATTCCTCTCTATTTCAGAATTAAATTAAAATTTAACTATAAGGAACAAAATTTAAGAGCAGTTCCGCATAAAAATAAAAATAAACACACCAATTGTAAAGCTCTCTTTTTTTTTGCCCCTCTAAAACGTTGTTTTTCCGCTGTGTTTTTCTCTGTACTTCACTTTTTTTTAAACCAATTTTTCCCCAATTTTTTCAAAAATCCATGTTTTGACTATTTTCATATCAACTTTCAAAATTTTTTGCGGAAGGACTTCAAACTTGAAATATGTCTAAATAGGTCCATTACCTACACATAAGTTACGCACTCTAATCAGTATTTCTGAAATTCTTTTTTCTAGTTTTGTACCCAGCGTTGTCCAATTTCCTCCAAAACCACATATTTGTTTGAAATTTAAGCATTGACTTAATTTTTTTTTTTTTTTTTTTTTTTTTTTTTTTTTTTTTTTTTTTTTTTTTTTTTTTTTTTTTTTTTTTTTTTTTTTTTTTTTTTTTTTTTTTTTTTTTTTTTTTTTTTTTTTTTTTTTTTTTTTTTTTTTTTTTTTTTTTTTTTTTTTTTTTTTTTTTTTTTTTTTTTTTTTTTTTTTTTTTTTTTTTTTTTTTTTTTTTTTTTTTTTTTTTTTTTTTTTTTTTTTTTTTTTTTTTTTTTTTTTTTTTTTTTTTTTTTTTTTTTTTTTTTTTTTTTTTTTTTTTTTTTTTTTTTTTTTTTTAATTTTTTTTTTTTTTTTTTTTTTTTTTTTTTTTTTTTTTTTTTTTTTTTTTTTTTTTTTTTTTTTTTTTTTTTTTTTTTTTTTTTTTTTTTTTTTTTTTTTTTTTTTTTTTTTTTTTTTTTTTTTTTTTTTTTTTTTTTTTTTTTTTTTTTTTTTTTTTTTTTTTTTTTTTTTTTTTTTTTTTTTTTTTTTTTTTTTTTTTTTTTTTTTTTTTTTTTTTTTTTTTTTTTTTTTTTTTTTTTTTTTTTTTTTTTTTTTTTTTTTTTTTTTTTTTTTTTTTTTTTTTTTTTTTTTTTTTTTTTTTTTTTTTTTTTTTTTTTTTTTTTTTTTTTTTTTTTTTTTTTTTTTTTTTTTTTT
>JABUQX010118417.1:0-17500 GCA_015478945.1 Trachelipus rathkii
CGTGGTTCTGTCAGGGCTATATGCTTCTAGAGACACTAATCTTGTTGTCTAAATTCAGCTAAAATATTATCGCTCATATAAATGAATATAATAATGGAGTGTTTTCAGAAGATTCAGGTAGCATTCTGTTGTAGTTTGACTCGTAGGTTGCCCCTGACTCACTGCAGACTAGATACCAACTGCCTTCTTCGTTATTTTATTCTTTATTCTTTATATATATCTTTCTTCTCTTTTTCTCTTCCTTCTCTTTTTCCTTCTTCTTCTTCTTTTTTCTCTTTTAATTCATCGGTGTTTGTTGTTAGAAAGCCGCTTGCTGTGGTGAGCGCCCCCAAATATGTCTTTCGACTATGGTATCTATTTTTCCAACTAAAAAAACGGCTGTTTTTTTCTACAAAAATCAGACATTCCTTCAATCAAGAAAATTCACCTAAACACAAACCGATACTAGCTTGAAAGTGAGGATGTAAAGTTTTTTGCTGTCGGTGTTCTGTAGTTATGTAGTTTTATGTATTGTGTTATGTAGTTTGTAGTATTTCATTCCTTTTTACTATTCTTAATACTACTTCTTGACATATAAATCTATTATATATATAATACTTACTATATATATTATATATTTTATGTATACATAACATATACATTTATATACATATTTATTCCCATTTCTTCTTCTCCTTTTTCTTATGTTATTTAATAAATCATTTACTATATTTTAGTCACCTATTACTCTTTATCCTTACTTATCCTCCTTATCTGTCTTGTTTAGACTACTTTATATAATATGTTAATAGTATATATTACTTATATTACAGATACAAATACCACGGGTCCCTTTCAAGGAGGGCAAAGAAAATATAGATACATGAAAAACACGCAAGCTACGGCAAATCTCGTAGGTACGTACGAGACGTGGGTTTTAAGAGAGCAAGCGAAACTACAGGTTGGAAAAACAGAACATAGCAAGGAGTTTCACAGGACAGAAGGGCTGGACCAAGATAGGAGGCACTCACAACGGAACTATCTCGGGATTTTGCAATGCTCACGCAAACTTATGCGAGAGCATGGCACCCCTTGATACGAGGGCGACGCAATGGAGTGGAATGGTGCGACGGCCAACTCCCCTGAGCATCTAGCGTTGTAGTACCTATATAGTAAAGAGATAGTGCGTCAACTGTCACGGTTTCGCATGAATAGACCGGGTTAAAGAGAAATTGAAGTAGGGCACCAGTTTATCTAGCGTTTGCTAGACTCAACTCTATCCAATGGAAGGGTGGAGCCAGAGCTCCTCCCACAAAATGTGAGAATACAGTCCTTTAATCTGATTTTCATGTGAATAAGCCGTCCTCTGTATATAATCTGGTGTAGCTGTGCTAAAGGAAGAAAAAAATCCGCAACCTGAACAGAACTCCAGCTTCTTTGAGGCACCTTAGCAACCGTTGTAGATAAATGAGGTTTCCAAGATAATCTTTTGTTTATGTTAAGTCAAAATGTTATGTGTCAAGCCAAGTCGACGTTAGAACCGTCGAAGAAAAATAGGAAAGTTGGGAGGTGTTTTGAAGGGAGATAAAAAGTTGATTTTCAAAGAGTTGGAGTAATTCACAAGGGTGTCGGCCCCACCTTGGGAAATCCCATCCATTGTCGGCAAGAATAGAATCGGAAAGCTGATATCGAATTCATTTCTAGATTGGCAAAAGAGGAGCAGATTATATAAATGAGTGAACGAAAAGGGAGAGTATTTCTTCCGGCATTTAAGCAGTGAACTGATTAGAAGACAGCTGAGGAGATCGTTGAATGAAAAGTAATGAATAAAACGTTGAGAAAATACAGAACTTGAGGAAACACCTACATTATACTACAGGAAAGGAGGAAGAAGTCGCTTCCATCAACGGAAGTGGTGATATGGAGGCGATGGAGAGAAGCAAACTTTGACAGGAGTAAACAAAGAGAAGAGGAAACCCCAACTGAGGGTATGCATTGAGAGTTGACGCATGCCAAGCTCTGCTTCTTCCGATCAAATGCCTTGTATTGTCGCTGCTCACCACACATAGACTCCCAATAGTTCCCTAAGGCAGAAGACGAAAGCAGTTAGTCTAGGATATTTATTGGTCACCCCCTTTAGTCTTTACTCAGAGCGGTCCGAAAGCCATGCTGAAAGAGGGAATGAGACTCTTCCTTATATGATCTAGGTACTAAAGAACATCAGAGCCCTTCAAAGATTTTAGTCTGGGAGTAACCAAGGAATATTTTATTCTTTTTAGTTTATTGATAGTATCATAGAAGGCTGGCTTTTTTTTTCTGTGAGATCGCGCGTACTATTCGCGGCTTTCAGTCACTGAGGACACATGTCACTCATATTTATGTGCATACTCACATATATTTTATACTTTAAATTATTATTTTATATGCTTTTTCTCTTTACAATTTATTAAAAGGTATTTATCACCATATCATACCTATATACGCCTACCATAATAATGCCCTATATATACTAATTATCATAGGAGTAACTGTAACACTATACATACACTATATATATACCCTAGTACTACATAATACCTATATCCCGTAATACTATAGTATAATAAATATATCTATAAGCATTATACTAATATACTATACTATACTTCTACTATACTCACTACCTCAGATACTATCACACCTCAATAAAATACATCAGCTAACCATACAATACCCTAATACTAACTATCACTACACCCTAAGTATAAACACCCACCTACGTAGACGATACCCCCTACACCATATATAGCTACCATATATGTTGCAAATGATAATAATATATAATATATTATATACTTACGTTATACTATCTATATTTTACTACCACAAACGTACTATACCTACTATACTAGTACCTATTACCTATATAGTATATACTGATATATATATATATATTATACTATTTTAATATATACATAGAGCTATAGTACATCATATATCCATAACCCAGGAATACCCGTAATACAAGTATATAACACACTCATAGTATAATATACATACCCTATACGCATATACACCCCATACCATTAGTACCCTAGAATACCTATAAGTAATTATATTAACAGTTTGACCACATACATCCTAATATATAGTCACTATAAATATATAGTCATTATATACCTATACTACACATGATTATATAATTACCGCTAACAACTAATATACATAATATATATACTATATCCCCTTAAAAGTATCATAATAGTAATATCAGTTTAAATAGTATAGTAGATAAGAGCGTATATATACGTATATTACCTATATACCTCATATATATACTACCAACACATATACTAGTCTCACTATATCTAATAATCCCTTATTTGTAGATTTACAATCTATAATTACCTATCTATACCTATACATATATATACCCCATATAATAAAGTATAATATAGCTATTGAGATCTAAGGATTACTAAACTAACACAACAGACATTAGGTACATTAAAACCCCCCTTAAATTAAATAAAAAAATGAATTATTTTCTACTAGCAAACAATTCGAAAAAAAATAATCAAACACACATCACACAGCCAAATTAATTTCTCAATATCCATAACATCCGAACATCGCATTACCAACCTAACTACACTACCTAACCAACTAACAACATTAATCCTAACAACCTACATAACCTAACAAATTTACATTAAATTAGTAATATATAACAATAGCCCTAATATATAACAAATATAGCCCTATATATACCGTACATATACCCAATACTAACTATACTAATATCATAATATACCATATACTAGTATATACTTAATGATTAATATATATATACGAATACACTTATAATCTACTATATATATACACTATATATACTATGCCATAATTACACGTAATAGCACTATCTATATAAGTACTACAGTATATACTACCCTACTCACCCTATCCATATATAATATTACATCCTTGATATATTACTAAGTTATAGAGTATACTATAAAATATATAATATTATTATATATATAAATATAATATATAATATTATTCTATTTTCAGTTTTATACCCCTTATCATCTATTTTCCCTTATATATATATATATCCTATTATGTATATGAATATATATATAATATAATATAATATAATATATATATACGTAAGTATATTCTTATACTTATTATGTAATAATATTATGTATAATATATATATTATATATATATTATATAATATATTATACAATAATGATATTATTATAATATATAATATGCATATATATTATATCTATAACTATATATATAATATATATAATATATATAATATAGTATATATATTATATATATACGTAGAGTTTTGGGAAATGTTGCAGGTTTTCGTTTCGTTCGGGAACAGAACTTATAGACATAGCGATCTGCCTCGACGGATATTTGTCAGTTAACAAATAATCACCTATTATTATTAGTGTTATATTAAATTGTATTATGATTTATTATTATTATGATTATGATAGTTATTTAGCATTATTATTATGTTATATTATATATTTTATTATGATTATGATTATATTTAAACTCTATTCATTATTATTATTGATTAATCTCATTTAAAATCATAATTTTAGAAAATAAATGTATAATTTGTATAGATGTACCTATATATATACTGTGATTTTTTTAAAAGTCTAAGGAAATATACTAATGAAAAAAAAATGATAAGATGAAAATATTCTTGAAATTTAAAATTTAATAACGCCTTATTTTTGAAAAAAATTGTTACCGCTAAATTTAAGATTACTTGTATTAAATATCACTATTATAAAAAAAATACATTAATAAATTGATATTCTGAGTGAATTCACTCGCGATTAATATATATACATAGTATATATTATATAATTACTACTATATATTATAGTATATTAATATATTACTATATATAAGATATATACAATATAATATATATAATACAAGTATATATATTATATAATAATTATACATATTATATATATATATATATATTAATAAATGATATTATATATCCAATTTAATAAAAGGGGCGTAAACATAGGATACAGGAAGGTCACAGCTCTACCCCCAAATATTTGAGTCCTTTAAACTAAATACAATTTAAATAGTAAAGTAATAACATAGTATTAAATTTATTGAAATGAAAAATATAAACTGAATAATAAAATAAATGTAAAGAAAATCAACTGACTTTAATAATTAAATAAAGATAAATCATGGAAATTCTTCTTCATTACTGTTCTAAAGTAAATTTCAAAGCATGGCGTACGTTGGATTCTCAATATTTCAATAAATACATAGAACAATAAACGTTGTAGCCTTGCGTACGAGCGAAAAATATCGAAAATATTCGATTGAATCTTCCACCTATTAGATATAGTAATGCTATCTAATATTATATTATATATATAATAATCATATATTAATAGTATTTATAATATACTTATATATATTATTAATAATAAATTACTATTATAGATATACTTATATACTATATAATACTTATATTCAGTCGATTCAATAATGAACTAATAATTATAATATATATATATAATATATAAGTATAATATATTATATATATATATATATATATATATATATATATATAATAATATAGTATAGCATTATTAATATATATATATATAATATATATATAGATTATAATATATAGTAAAGAATATATATTTATTATATCCATATATACATTATACTAATCATATTAGTACTAAATAATTTATACAATAGTAAATTATAGCGGCGTAGTTGAATAGCGCTGGGTAGCGCATTGCTCTATCGTATTTTAAAACAAATTAATAATTGAAAAACAAATAAAAATATAAGAAACACTATTGTTCTCAGAGGGTATACATAAGACATGAAGTTAAAAACACACGAAGAAATATAAACCAAAATGAGACCACCTCTTTCCATTATTAACCATATTCTCTTCAGTTCAATCATCGATTTTCAAGCTGAAATAAATAACTATACCGAAAGTTGTTAAGTGAGGCTACGCGCTCATGCTCGTGCGTCATATGGTTTTTTCCTGCAATTCTAAATTAATTTCTCGCCTCTCTTCGTCTCTCTCTCCTCTCCTCAGTATATATTATTATTACTATAATATATTTACTCATTATTATATATAATACATAATTATAAATATAATATATACTATATAAATATATATAATTAATATATAATAATATTATATATTATAATATAATGTAGCTATTAAGATCCGAATACAAAAGATTTAATTAGTAAAATAGTATACTTTAATCAAGGCTAGACAAATTAAAAAAGTACGGCCAAATAAAAGTTTTCTTTTTTTGTAACAGGCCAAGTATATATATAAGTATATATAGTAATATGATATTATTTAATAGTCTATCATAAAATAATACTATATAGTATATATAGATCGTAATAATTCCTATATAATACGTAATTACCATATATATCTTTGCCTACCTCATTTGAAAATATCTAGCACGCACATGATATAGTATATATAATTTTAATGATTCAGTATATATAATATATTATATATATAAGTATATAATATATCAATATTATATATATATAATTATATATATAATATAAATATACCAATTCTCTTGTGTCAAAATCATTGCAACAGCGTTTTACTTTGAATCCTTCGATTTGTGGAAAGGTTTGGATTAATTACTTAAGTGGAATTTACCTATACATAATTAAAATAGTGCATAATGGAAGAAAGTGTAATTAAATGAAAAATAGCTTTAAATATGCTTATCTAAAGGAACACTTAATTTTAAATATCTGGAGGCCTATGTTCAATTTCCAAATAGACATCAAACGGCAAAATTTTGTTAGATACATACTTATAATATACGTAAATATATCTAATATATATTTACTATAGTATATTATATTATAATATACTATAATAATATATATATATAATAAAATAGATATATATATAATATATAAATATAATATACTATATTATAAGTATATATATAATATATAATAATTATACATATAATAAGAATATAATAATATATATATATATAATATTATAATATATATAATATACTATAATATTATATATATATATATATATAATATAATATCAATATATATAAATTATCCATATATAAATATATTATTATATATAAATATAATAATAATAAGATATAATTTATTATATCATATTAATATATTAATAATATATATATATAATTATATGTACAAATTAAACTTATTATAATAAAAATAATAACAGGAATATAATATATATTAATATTATTTATTACTATATAAGTATAGTATATATCGATATAATACTATTCCATATATATATAAATTATTACTATATATAATAATATATATTATATATATATTCATATATATAAATATTTACTAGATATCTATTGAAATATGATTGCGACGTGAATTCACCTCAGCATCACTAAATTTAAAGAATAGTATTACATTCTTCTTCATAATATTACGTAATTTTTTCGAATAAGATAGCGTACTTAAAAGTTAAAAATTCGTGACATATTTCATTTTATCATTTTTTTTATCATTAGAATATTACAGGTAAATTTTTAAATTAAGTATTATTTATAAATATGGTAACAAGTTATACATTCTTGGGAAAAAAAAGCCTGAAAGAAGGCAAGAAGACGAAATAATAGAGAAGAACGAAAGAAATAATAATCAAATAATAATAATAATAATTATAAAATAAATAATAAAATAATAATACAATAATAAATAATGTAAGCAGACACATACGACTTTCTCTTTAATTAATATTTATTGTACTAATGCCTTAGTAAATTGGAAGGTGGTGAAAATTACTCGAGATTTAAATAATTTTGAGCTCCAAGCTCCACACGCCCCTGTATCTAAAAGGATCAATTTTCCCTCCTAGTGAGATCTATATCCTTAAAAAATTAGTATCTCTCCTTTGTTCTTTCACCTTTCGGCTCATAATTACCAACTTTAGCAAACACGAACACAACCTTCCACTCCGAAAACCATTCCTCGCATTCACTGGTGGTCGTCGAACACGATAATTCCATTTAGAATCACCTTCTTACTACTCCTGATTCCCAGTCTTTTATGTACAGATACCTTTCACCCAAACTTCTCCCCCTACACATACGTTTGTGACATACTCTCACCGCACAATAAGTTTGTTTTATCCTCATAAGCAATCTGATATCTAATAAATAAAAATCCCTAACGGTATAGACTTCTCCTTTAAACCATTTTGGTCGATATCTTGTACAAAATACAGCTCAAAGCAGATATCTGCGGCTTTTCCGTAATCCTTTAGTACGGTGATTCTTCTTGACTATCCATTCCGTCCGGCTAATGCGCCCTAATAATCCTTTTTATTCCCCCATGTTTCTACAATCAAGCCACCCTTGCCTCCTAACTGCGGACGCGTTGTCCATAAGAGCACTCAACTCTCCCTTTCTAAAATCGACCTTCTCTATTTTCGTTTGAAATTTCGCCCTGAAGCTGAATCATCCTTCCAAATACAAAACCACTTGGGCTCATAACTGAATCAAACCGATGACAAAAATAACTTTTCCCGTGAACAGAGACAAATATATCGCAACCCTAGACCAATTTTCTTCTTTATCTAACTCCTCCAATCTTTTTACTAATAAGTCAATTGATTGACATTGAATACATTCTCTTACACATTTTTTCACGTCTCTCCGCCTTACATCTTTGTCTATCATCCTAGCTAAAACAAAGTTTTCTCAAAGTACCTGAAACGTTCAATAAATTACTTCATTTAATTCCCAAAATGATAATAAGACAAACATTGATCTACAGACTTATTTCTTCAAAAACCTAGATGATTGTCGAATACTATGCTTTATTTTTTCCGGAGCAAAAATCTAATGTTCAAATATACCATAAGTCTCGATCAAGCTGTTTAATTGGGTGCCAAATTCTTCTTGTAGTTTATTACTATTTCTGCTGCTGTCCCATAGAGTTGTATTCTTCTTACACTTATTGTGTCGATCCAATATCACAGTACAGAATTCCGATTATCTTTCAATAATCGTAAGTCCATTTATCCTGCTAAGAATTGCCCTTTATCACTGCCGTCTGAAATCGCAACATTAAGTGGTGAAATACCTTCCTTTGTCTAATCCAAGACTGCGTCTTCCACAATTTCCAATTTATGTTCCAAGATAGCCATACCACTTACCCGCTCACACATACAGTTCCTTTTTAGAATTGTCATATTACCAATATCCTTCACTCTTGGAGTCGTCTTTATTATTCTCTTCAATAATACATTTTATCATTTCAAAGCACATCCATCGAATTTTCATTCCAATCTCCGTGTTGAGATATTCGTCACATAGCTACAAGCTAAGCTTGCCCATGCCGCACGGGTAGGACCTACGACCCTACTGCAATATCGAGAAACAATTCGTTTTTGTTTACATTATTTTATTAATTTAATTTTATTAATAACTTCTTCTGAATTTCTAAAATGGATTTTTCCTTCTCTTTTATTATTTTTCAATGCCTATACATCTCGACGCATGTTCTATCAGAGTCAGATTTCGCTACTAACCTCAAACCTCTTTTAGATGATTTACTACCTGTCAACGGCACTCACAATCTGATGTCATTAACAGAATGCAGTTTTTTTGAATCCGAAATTTCCTTTTCATCTTACATCATGTCTTCCAAATATGTTGCATTAGTAGCTTTGAGAAAGAGCTGTTTTAATAAAAAGAATTTAACCTCCATTCTAAAATTGAGTAGCGCATTTTTGATAGAAATTTTGCAAGCACAGGTATTACGAAGATTGGAGGAGAACTCTTAACAAGTTCACAGGCGTGAATTTTTTCCTAAGATTTCACACTCTTGGAATATTAATTAATGAGTAATTCTTAAAATTGAGTTTTTAAACGGGATTTTTAGCATTTAGCATTTGAAAAAAGTATGTGTTTCATTGAAATGCAAAGTCTCTTCAAAAAGTTCAGAAAATGCGAAATACTGGATAGTATATAGTTATTTATAGGCTAGTTTAAATTTATCACTGTTAATTATGAAATTTCAAAACATTCTAGCTTTTCTATATTAGTATTGCCGTTATATTACCCCTAATATTTTTCAAATCATTAGTTGATGTATTAACACCTGTTGTTTTATATTTATAATAAAATTAATTAACACTTTTCATAAAATGTAAATACGCGTTATATTTTCTTAAATTTTTACATAATGTGTTTCATTAAAAATCTTATTCAAAAAGCAAAAAAAAAAAATTTATTAATTGTTTTAAAGGTGTCCTCCTATAAATTGACAGTTCTTTAATATTGAAAATTTCAAGTATTTGTTTTTATAATACCGAAATATTTCATTAGTCTGTAGAAAAGCGATGTTTATAATAAAAATTTTTAACTTCATCAAAATTTTCACAGTATTCTGAAATTTATTTTAAAAGGAACTGCGTTAAAAGATTCGATTTTATCCTAAAACATTCAACATTTTGAAATTATATTTGCGTTTATAAATCTAATAAATTAAAGAGTTTTTATAAACTTGTGTATATAAATTGTTTTCAGCATGTGAAAAAATAATTTGTTTCATGGTTTTCAATATGAATAATATCATTAATTTTAAAAAATCTAGAAAGAGAGAATATATATATATATATGTCTTTTAGTGAGTGTCTCGAGCTGATGTTATCTGTTTTTTTCTGACTTATTTCTTATTTTTGTTTCTACTATACCGATTCTCTATATACGTTTTTTTTTTGTAATAATATACCCTTCTTGTATAACAAATTTCATCTGAAGTGAGCAAATTTTAATAAGCAGCTGAAAAGTGAATTTATTTAATAGTTTTGTGGTTATTTATACTTAACATTCCCCTTTTAATTAATGGAAAGTTTTGCAAATATCTATAATTTTTATACCTCAATTTTTCATTAATCTTACGCACCTGTTTTCACACACGCACTTTTCAAATCTACAAAATTTTCAGCTTCCTTTTCTTAAATTCTTCTAATTTACTTTCTATCACAGTTAAGCTTCCGCCGTTTCCTAAATTTTCAAACATTTTGAAAATAATTTTGGTAAATCTTAAAATTGAGTTTTTAAACGTGGTATTTTCGCATTTGAAAAATAAATGTGTTTCATTGAAAATGCATTTCAAAAGCTGAAAAGTGAATTTATTAATAGTTTTAGGTGTTCTTAAATTGACGTTTTTAATGGATTAATATAATATCAAAGTCAAATTATATGTTTTTTGATATACCAAAATTATATATTTCCATAGTTATTGAAAACCTGTATTTAATAAAAAATATTTTTAACACACTAAAAATACGCTTTTCTTAAATTTTTAAACATTTACAAAATTTTAAAACTCTCACAAGTACGATTTTTCCTAAAAATTAACATTTTGAAATTATTTGGTAAATTCTTAAAATTGAGTTTTTAACGGTAATTTTTTCGCATTTTGAAAAAATATGCAGTTTCATTGAAACAATTTCAAAAAGCAGAAAGCGATTTATTAATAGTTTTAGGTGTCTTAAATGAACAGTTTTTTAAGGAAATTTTAATAATTTGTTTTATATATACCAAATATTTACATTAGTTGTGAAAACCACCAGTTTTAAAATAAAAAACATAGCTTCTAAAAATTACGCTTTTTCTTATTTTCACATTACAAATTTAGAACTCTTAAAAGTACGATATTTTCCTTAAATTTCAACATTTGATAATTATTTGAATAAATCTTAAAATTGAGTTTTTAACGTAATTTTCAAGCATTTGAAATAAATAATATGTGTTTTCAATTGAAATGCAGATTTTCCAAAAATGCAAAGGAAAGTGAATTATTAATAGTTTTAGTTGTCATTTAAATTGACCCATCCCAGATAGAACAAGCAATATTAAGCTCAAAGGTAATAATACCAAAAATATTTAACTAGTAACGAAAAAATGATATTATTAAAGTATATTTTTTTTTAACTTCTTAAAAAATTACGCTTTTTCTTTAAAAACTTTCCACTCCTCCTATCTCTTTCAATCACTCTTAAAAGTACATTTTTTCCTAAAATTTCAACATTTGAATTATTTTGGTAAAACTTAAATTGAGTTTTTACGGTATTTTTCAGCATTTTGAAAAAATAATGTGTTTTCATTGAAATGCAATTTTAAAAAAAAGAAAAAAAAGAGAATTATTAGTTATTTTAGGTGTCTATAAGTTGGCAATCTTGTATTGTAAGTTGCTAATCAAGAACTTGATTAGTTGTCCAGGTGATGGCTTTTATTCAATGTTCATTGTGAATTTTTTTTAATAAAAAAATTTTTAAAATTCTTAAAATTTTTGGGATCTTTTTTCTTAATTTCACATTACAAATTAGAACTAATTAAAAGTACGATTTTTTTCCTAAATTTAACAAATATTGAAATTAATTTGGTAATAATCATTAAAAATTGAAGTTTTTAATCGAGAAATTTTCAGCATTTTGAATGAAAATAATGGTGTTTATCATATATTTGAATCTCAAATTTAAAAAAGCTTGAAAAATTGATGGAGACGTTTATTAATAGATAAACTTTCAATAATATGTTTTCACATATACCAAATTAATTTCATTACATGTGGAAACCTGTTTTTAAATTTAAAAATGCTCGGGAACACCTAAATAAGCGTCATATTTGATACTTCATTTAATTTACAAATTACAAAATAGAAATCTCTTAAAAGGTTAAGCGATTTTCACCTAATTTCAACATTAATTGAAATTTATTAATGGTAAATCTTAAAAATTGAAGTTTTTATAAAAACGGTATTTTCAGCATTTATGAAAAAATATATAGTGTTTTCAATTGAAAAAAGCATATTTTAAAGAAGCCAGAAAGAGATATTTAATTAATTGTTTTATGTCGTTGGCTAGAACAAAGATCTTTACCTAATTCAAATATAAATTTGTTTTTATATATACACTCAAAAATATATATATATTTGTTAAAATAAATAGTTTTTATTAAAATAAATAAAATTTATTCTACTTCTCCCTCATTTCGGTCTCTCCTGACCTCTTATAAATATTTCAACATTACGAAATTTAGATAAACTCATGAAAAGTACGATTTTTATAATAAATTTTCAAAAGTTTGTAAATTAATGGTAAATCTTAAAATTGAGAGTTTTTTTTAACGTATTTTCAGCATTTTAGAAAAATAAATGTTGTTTCAATTAGAAATAATAATTTCAAAATAACTGAAAAGTGAATTATTTAATTTAGTTATATAGGTGTCCTTTAAATTGATCGAGTTTTTTTAAATGAATATTTCAATATTTGTTTTTTTAATATACAAAAATATTTCATAAGTTTTGAGAAACCTGTTTTAAATAAAAAAATTTTAAACTAATCTAAATTACCTTTTCTTTCTATTATAATTTTCACATATATTTTTTTTATGTAACACTTGTAACGTACGATTTTTCCTAAATTTCAATCTTTGAAATTAATTTTATTTAAATATCTTAAAATTAAGAGGTTTTTGAAGTAGTATATGTATTCAGCATTTGAAAAGAAATAAATTTTTATTTATTGAAATTGACAGAATTATAAAAGCAGAAAAAAGAGGATTATTATTAACTTTTAGGAGTGTTCTTGAAATTGAGTACCGGCGTTTTTTAATGAATCATATTTTTTCTAATAGTTTGTTTTTAAATTTACCAATAAGTATTGTGCATATAAACTTAATGGTGGTTAAACTGGATACATGGAGTGTATTATATAATAAAGTATATAGTAGTTATAATCACGTTATATTTATACCTAGGCTGGAGGACTACCGAGCGGCATCTTTTTTGATTTAAAGTGTGTCAGCCATTACGATTTATATCAGTGAGAGGACATCAATTCACCGAGCATAGACCGCACTACCGTCTCTCGACTGGGCAGCAGACGATCTTTATATGAGCGTTATCAGTAAACAATTTGCAATTAATTAATAACGAATGTATATATAATATGGTTTAAAATCTTAAAATTGGTTTTAATACCGCGCGACTCCAAAATTGATTTAATTGATTCTTGCAAAAGAAATAGACTAGTTTTATTACTAACTTTAACATCCGCATTTCAAAGCTTGAAAAGTGAAACATTTGTAATAGCGTTTTCACGGGTCGTCTTCAGAGTTTGAGACGTATTTTTTCAATGAGAGGAGTTACCAAATAATTGTTTTTAATATATGATGAAGGCCTCTAACCACAAAATCTTAATTATCATTATGTATGTCGAACAATGTTTCAAGCACTAAAACAACATATAATAAAATTAAACTTACGTAAAAGTTAAGTCGTTTCTGCTCTGTTATATCTAGTAATATTTCTCAGTCTATTCACTGACTTCAGAGTTTAGTATTCTCTATCACTGAGAGAGCGTTATGCGGAAACGGGTAGTCATTTTTTCCTAAATTTTCAAACATTTAGAGATATTCCATTTATAAGTAGAGTGAGATGCTTTGTAAATTTGAGTTAATCTAAGCGGGCATATCTTCAGTACATTAGAAATAAACCAAATAATGGTGGGTTTGCTATTCGAAATGCAATATACAAAAACGAAACAGCAGAGAAATCGCATTCCAAAGTCGGGGAGCTAAAATAAAGGTATGGAAATTCAAATATTGGTTTTTATATGACATTCTGGCCACAATAGTTCATTAGTCTCATGTCGCAATTATAAGCACCTGTTATATATATTATATCTCATATTATCTTTAATCACTAATCTGACTACACAGCGCACTCCATCGTCTCCTCGTTAAATATTTCAAACATTATACAATTTAGAACTCTTAAAGTATACGATTATTCCTAAATATTCAACACATTTTGAAATTGATTTGTAAGGTACAATCTTAAAATTTGAAGTTTTTTAAATAAATATTTACGCATTTGAAATAATAATAATTAGTGTTTTTATTTTAAAATTCAATTTCAAAAAGCTGAATAAAGTGAATTTTATTATAATAAGTTTTAAAGGTGTTCCTAATTGACCGTTTTTTAAATAAGAATATTTCTATAATTTGTCTTTTAAAAGAATATATCCAAATATTTCATTATGTTGTGAAAAACCTGTTTTATAAAAAAATTTCATTTTGAAATTCGTAATTTCAAAAAAGCTGAAAAGTGAATTTATTAATGTTTTAGGTGTCATTAAATTGACGTTTTTTAATGAAATTTCAATATTTGTTTTTTATAAATACCAAATTTTCATCAGTTGTGAAAACCCCAGGTTTAGGATAAAAAAAATTTTACTTCTAAAATTACGCTTTTTCTTACTAATTTTCACATTATTACGATGAATTTTTAGAAACTCCTTAAAAGTACGATTTTTGCTAAATTTCCAGCATTTTGGAAATTATTAATGTGTAAAATGTTCATAAAAAATTTGAATTTTATTAGCTTGTTATTTCAGCATTTTGAAAAAGTAATGTGTTTCATTTAAATGCAATATTGAAATAGGTTTCAAAATTAGAGAAATTTATTAATTGTTTTAGGTGTCTATAATTGACGTAAATATAAATGGATAAATTTCAATATTTGTTTATTTTATATTTACGGCTAAAAATAGTTTCAGTTATTGTTAAAATCCATCTTTTAAGTAAATAAATTTTTATACCTTCATAAATTAACGCTTTTTTTCTATAATTTTAATAAACATTACAAATTATTTAGAACTCTTAAAAGTATAAGATTTTTTCCTAATTTTCAACAATTTGAAAAATTATTGGTAATTCTTAAATAATAGAGTTTTTTAATAAATGAAGGTATAATTGAAAAAATAAATGTGTTTCGATTGAAATGCAAATGTTCAAAATAGCAGAAAGCGAAATTTATTAATCAGTTTTAGGTGTCTAAAATTGACGTTTTATAATGCAATTTTTTAAAATATTTGTTTTTTATATTAACTAAAATATATTTCATTAGTTGTGAAAAAAACCTGTACTTTTAATATAAAATTAACTAATTCTAAAATGACGCTTTTTCTTAAATTTAATCCACATACAAATTTAGAACTCTTAAATTAAAATTTTTCCTAAGATTTTTTCCATGAAATTTTCAAAGCATTTGAAATTATTGGTAAATCTTAAAATTGAGTTTTTAAATCGTATTAATTCAAGGTACATTTGCATAAAATATGTTGGTATTCAATTGAATGCATTTTAAAAAAAGCATAAAAGTGAATTTAATTAATAAGTTTTAGGGTCTTAAATTAGACGTACTTTTTTAATGAAAATTTCAATAATTGATTTTTTTATATATCCAATATTTCATTAGTTGTGAAAACCGTGTTTTTAAATATAAAAAAATTTTTAACTTATGTATCCTAAATAAATTGATCATTTCCTTTTCCTTGTTAAAGATTTTTATTCCCCACCAAAATTTCACTGTTATCTTAAAAGAACGATTTTTTCCTAAATTTCCAACATTTAAGAAATTATTTGTTAAATCTTAAATTAGAGTTTTTTTTACGTAATTTTCAGCATTTGAAAAATAAATATTGTTGTTTTTGAAAATGCAAATAAAAAAAGCAGAAAAAGGAATTTATTAATATTTTTAGGTGTCTTAAAATTGACGTTTTTTTTAAATGAAAATTTCCATATTTGTTTTTAATAATACCAAATATTTTATTAGTTGTGAGAACGCTAGTTTTAATAAAAATTTAACTTCTAAAATTACGCTTTTTTCTTATATATTTATCACATTACTAATTTAGAACTTTTAAAAAAGAACGATTTTCCTAAATTTCAACATTTGAAATTATTTGGTAAAATCTTAAAAATTTAAGTTTTATAACGAATTATTCAGCATTTGAAAAAATAATAGTAATAAAATTGAAATTGCAATTTCAAAAAAGCAGCAGAAAAATGAATTTATTATAGTTTTAGGTGTCTTGGAATTTGACTCACTAGAAAAAATTTCAATATTTGTTTTTATATACGCAATATTTCATTAGTTATTATAAATGTTTTATATAAAATAAATTTTAACGTTCCCTAAAAATTACGTTTATTCTTAAATTTTCACATTACAAATTTAGAACTCTTAAAAGTGCGGTTTTTCCTATAATTTCCAACATTTGAAATTAATTTGTAAATTTTTTAAAATTGAGTTTTTAACGGATTTTCAGCAAATTTGAAAAAATAATGTTTTCATTGAAATGCATTTCAAAAAGCAGCAAAGCGAATTTATTAATAGTATAATGAGGTGTCTTAAATTGACGTTTCTTAATGTAAATTTCAATTATTTGTTTTTTTTATATACCAAATGTTTCATTAGTTGTGAAAACCTGTTTTAATAAAAAATTATAACTTCTAAAATTACGATTTTTCTTAAATTTTCACATTACAAATTTGGAACTTAAAAGTACGATTTTTCCTAAATTTCAACATTTGAAATTATTTGGTAAAATTTTTAAAAAAATTGAGTTTTTAAC
>JABUQX010118417.1:22500-26634 GCA_015478945.1 Trachelipus rathkii
AAGCTGTTTAATTAAATTTATTAAACGTTTTTCTTTTTTATATTGATTTTTTTTTTTAATGAAATTTCTAATTTAGGAATTATCGAATAATTATACCAAATATTTTCATTATCTTTTGAAACCTGTTTTTTTATATGAAAAATATTTTTAACTTCTAAAATTAAGCTTCTTTTAATTCCCTAAATTTTTAACATTACAAATTTAGTACTCTTTTCATATATTCTTAAAATTTCATGTTTTATAATTATTTTGTAAATCTTAAAATTGAGTTTTTAACGGTATTTTTTTCAGCATTATGAAAACATTATGTGTTTTCTGAGAAATATATATATTAAACGCAGATAGTCAAGTTTTTCAATGTTTTCCCTCATCCATTTCAGTTTTAGATTTTCATCATTACGAATTTTAATATTTGTTTTTATATAACTCAATATATTCTTAGTTTGTGAAAATTCTGTTTTAATAAAAATAATTTTTTTCTAAAAATTACTATAATTTTTTTCTCCTAAATTTTCACATTATCATAATTTTAGAACTCTTAAAAGTAACGATTTTTCCTTAAGTTTCAACATTTGAAATTATTTAGTAAATTCTTATAAAATTGAGATTTTTAAATCTGGTTATTTTTCAGCATTATATTGAAAAAAATGTATGTGTTTCATTTGAATGAATTTTCAATAATTAAGACAGAAACGAAGTATTATATTTTTAATAGTTTTAGTGTGTCTTAATTTGTATGTTTTTTAATTTGAAATTTCATTATTTGTTTTTAAATTATTATTATCATATACACTATTTGATTTCTTATAGTTGTGAAAAACCCTTTATATTCATAAAAAAATATTGAATTCAATTAATATTTATACTATCAGTCACTTTATGCTTTAATTTATTTCTTACACATTACTTAATTTAGTAACTTCATTAAAGTACGTAATATTTTTTCCTTATAATTTTCAACTTTGTAATTTATTTGGTAATTTCTTAATAATTGAAGGTGATTCCAAATGGTATTTTCCGCCATTTAAAAATAAATATAATGTGTTTTCATTAGAAATGTTCTACTATTTCTATAAAAGCAGAATAGCGAAATTTATTAATAGTTTTAGGTTCTTAAAATTGACGTTTTTTAAATGAAATTTTCAATATTTTTTTTTATATTTAATTTTCGCATATTTCAAATAGTTGTGAAAAACCTGTTTTAATAAAAAATTTATAAACGTGACGTTTTTCTTTAAAACTTTTTGCTTTAATTTTATTTGGACATTACATATTTAGAACTCGTAAAAGTACGATTTTTTCCCTCTTAAAATTTCAACATTTGAAATTATTTGTAAATCTTAAAATAAAGTTTTTTAACGGTATTTTCAGCATTTGAAAAAATAATGTGTTTCATTGAAATGCAATTTCAAAAAGCAGAAAAGAGAATCTATTAATTAGTTTTAATGTCTTAAATTGTTGTTTTTTTTAATAAGAATTTCAATATATTTTTTTTAAATAGCCAATATTTTCATTAGTTGTGAAAATCCTGTTTTAATAAAAAATTTAACATTTTCAAAAATTACGGCTTTTTCTTAAATTTTCAACCATTTTACACAATTTAGAACTCTTAAAAGTAATATATTTTTTCCTAAAATTTTCAACATTTGAAATTATTATGAAATTATGAAATTAAGTTTTTAACTGTATTTGCAGCATTTGAAAAATAAATGTGTTTTCATTGAAATGCAATTTCAAAAAAGTATGAAAAGCGAATTTATTAATAGTTTATAATGTCTTTGAATGAATGTTAATTTTTATATGAAAAAAATTTCAATAATTGTTTTATATACAAATATTTCATTTAGTTGTGAAAACCTTTTAAATAAAAAAAAAATTAAACATTCTTATAAAAAATTACGCTTTTTTTCTTAAATTTTTTCAGCAATATTTACAAATTTAGAACTCTATAAAGTACATTTTTAACTAAATTTCAACATGAATAAATTATTTGGTAAATCTTGAAAAATAGAGTTTTTAACGGTAATTTTCAGCAAATTGAAAAATATAAGAGAAAAATGAAGTGCCAATATTCAAAAAGCAAAAAGAGAATCGTAGTTAATAGTTTTGTAGGTGATCTAATTTGACTGTTGTTTTTAAGTTTTGAAATTTCAATACTTTATTTTCATATACCAAATAATTCATTAGTTGTGGAAACCTGTTTTAATAAAAAAATTTAACATTCGTAAAATTAAATGCAATTCTCCTGTTTCACTTAGAATTCTCATCCGTTAGTTATTTACTCGTATAAAGGATCTAATTATTCTAAATTTCGGACAGTTTGAAGATTATTTGGTAAATTTAAAATTGAGTTTTTAACAAATAATTTCTACGCATTTGAAAACATAATGTGTTTCAATTGAAATGCAATTTCCAAAAAGCATAAAAAGAAATTTATTTAAATAAAAGTTTAAGGTGTCATAAATTGACGTTTATATTAATGAAAATTCAATATATATGTTTTTTTTTTAACCAAATATTGTTATTAGTTGTGAAGCATTTTTATAAATAAAAAATTGGCGAAACTTCAGACACCAAGAAAATAAAGGCTGCGGTTTTTAATTGATGAATGCGACCATTACAGAATTTATGAACTCTTTAAAAGTACGGATTTTTCCTAAAATATAATTTCAAACCATTTGAATTATTTGTGTAATTCTAAAATTGACTTTTTCAATGAGATGATTTCAGAATGAAAAAAAATAATGTGTTTTCATTGAAATGCAATTTCAAAAGCAGAAGCGTAATTTATTAATAGTATTTAGGTGTCTTAAATTGAATCGTTTTTTTAAATGAATTTCAATAATTTTGTTTTTATTACCAAATATTTCATTAAGTTGTGTAAAACCTGTTTAAATAAAAAATTTTAAACTTTTTATCAAAAATTACGCTTTTTTCTTAAATTATCAAATTACAAATTTAAAACTCTTAAAGTACGATTTTTTCCTTAACAATTTCAACATTTGAAATTATTTGGTAAAATCTTAAATTAGAGTATTATTTTTTAACGGTATTCCCAGCATTTGAAAAAATAATGTGTTTCATTGAATGCAATTTTCAAAAAAAATAAGAAAAGCGAATTTATTTATAGTTTATTAGGTGTCTTAAATTGAATGTTTTTTAATGAGATTTTCAAAATTTTGTTTTTATAATACTAAATATTCATTTGAATAACCTGTTTTATATAAAAAAATTTTAACTTCTATAAATTACGCTTTTTTTCTTAAAATTTTCACATAACAAATATATTTAGAACTCTAAAAAGTACGATTTTTTCTCTAAATTTCAACATTTGAAATTATTTGGTAAATGCTTAAAAATTGAGTTTAATATTAACGTATTTTTCAAGGAATGTTTGAATTATAATGTGTTTTCATTGAAGTGCAATTTCAGAAAAGCAGGAAGAAGAGAATTTATTAATATGCTTTAAGGTGTCTTATATTTGGACGTTTTTTAATGAAATTTCAATATTGGTTTTTATTAACCAAATATTCCATTAGTGGTTGAAACCGTGTTTTAAATAAAAAATTTTTAACTTCTAAAAATTACGCTTTTTTTAAAATTTCACATTACAAATTTAGAACTCTTTAAAAGTAGATATGCTTTCGCTAAATTTATTTCAAAACATTTGAAATTATTTTGGTAAATCTTTAAATATCAAGTAGTTTTTAACGGTATTATTCAGCATTTGAAAAAATAAAAGTGTTTCATTGAAATCAGTATTTCAATAAGCAGAAAAGTGAATTTTTTTAATAGTTTTAGGTGTCTAATATAAATTGAAGTTTATTAATGATAATATAATATTTGTTTTTATAATACCCAATATTTCATCTTTTGAAATCTGTTTTAATAAAAAATTTATTTCTAAATAAGCTTTTTCTTTATATTTCACATTACAAATTTTTAAAAGAACTCTTAAAAAGTACGATATTTCCTAATTTCCGTAAGTTAATCAACATTTGAAAATTATTTATTGTAATTCTTATAATTGAGTTTTAACGGTATTCTCAGCATTGAAAAAATAATGTGTTTTCATTGAAATGATGCAATTTTCATTCTAAAAAAAACAGAAAAGAGAATCTATTAATTGTTTTA
>JABUQX010118418.1:0-5000 GCA_015478945.1 Trachelipus rathkii
CCTGTGAGGACGCTTGTTTGTTGTTGAGCGGCGTTAGGCCCAGCAGGGGTTTGGACCGATCCTATGCTTGGTTCTGGATCGTTGGGGGGCCGTCAGGTCCCCATGGGGAGGTGTTCGTATTTCTGCACCTTCCACTTGGTCAGAAGTTTGAGTTTCGAATCCACCCCAATTTCTACGAATTTTCTTTTTAACAGTAGTGTCAGCAGTAGTAGGCTTTAGCTGTAGATTCAATGTGTTGTCCAAAGCAACCGTTTTTTGCATGTATGGTGGAGTTTCGACCTTCTGGGTTGGTCTCCTCTCTCGAATGTCTTGGGGCGTTAGGCTAAAGAATGCGCTATATGGGTTCTGACTGGTGCTCGGCAACAGAGGATCTAAAATAGAAGGGTTCTTGGTGGGAGGTTCTTGCCCCCCCTCTGTAGTGGGCGTCTCGCCGGTGCCCCCCCCTAAATTTACTTGTCCCTGCCCCTGACCTTCGTCAGTTTCCTTTTTATTCAAATCGAGGTTCTCATCCTCGTCTCCTTCGTTTTCGTGGCCATTATCCCCTTGCTCATCGTGGTCGAGAGGCTTCTCATCTTCCTCATCTCCCCCTCCCTTGGCCCCTCCGTTGGCGTTCGGGGTCACCTTTGTGGCCCACGCCCATCGAACCAAATAAGAGAGTACGAGAAACAGCAAAACACAAAACCCAACATTAAATGGTAAAATCCACATTTTGTTTTTTCGTAAGTCAACAAAATTAATGCACAATATGTCGGATGACCACTTTTAAACTATCTCTCCTGGATGCTCTCCAAAACAGCAATGTTAACTAAGTGTTGGAACTATTAAATGTTGTCTGCGACCTTCTCGATACTACTATATATATTTATATATATATATATATATATATATATATATATACTAAATGATATATAATATATATATGTATATATATATATATATATATATTATATATATATATAATAAATATATATATATATATATATATATATATAATTATATATATTATATATTATATATATTTATAATAGGAATTTTACTAAATGCGAAAAAATTAAGTTGAGGGGTTCGCCAATATTTAAACCAACAATATTCAAACTGGTTGGAAAAAACTCAACAGAAAAAAATGTTGTCCGCGATTCTCGTATGCTACTACTTTCTTACTACTCAGACTATCTTTTACTACTAGCGATGGTTTAGGGCACCCTTATTGAGGTGTTCTAAAGCAGAAAATCTTCATAAATTTTTTTCGTTTTTCCCCAACTTACTTGTTCCCCCATATATATATATACTATAGTAAAAATATATATATATATTAATATTATATATATAATAGATATATATATATATATTATACTATATATATATTATATATATATATATAATAAATCTTAAAATTATTCTAAATTTTAATTAGCGTTTGGGACTGGGGCTTTCTCAGGCTCTCCTGATCCAGCAAATGTGGGGTTAATAATCTTGGGGTACCCTCTAAGAGTATGTAATTATATTATATATTGATACTATTATATATATATATATATATATATTATATATATATATATAGTATATATAATATATAATAATATTATATATAGATATTATATATATGAACTTAAAATAATTTTATCACTTAATTCTCAACCCCCCCGTAGATAGGTTTCCCAATAAAAAAAATGTCATCAATTGCATGTCAGTAAACACACACATACAAGTAGATATATATATATATATATATATATATATATATATTTATATAGATATATATAATATATATATATATATATATATATATAACTATATATATAGAGTATATATATATATATATATATATATATATATATATATAAAGGTGGGTTTGAAATAGCTTCAAAGAAAGAGAAAGAAAGAAAAGTTCAGTTTCAAGGATTTTCTGTTTCCAATGCTGCTCTAATGTATGTAACGTTCGGGCGGAATTTGAACGAAATGTTTATATTATGCGCATACCAACGCTTCAGGTCGGTTGGTCGGCCAAGTTCGATTTCTCTCGCTGACTCCGACCTCGATTTTATTATAAACACTTCTCGTTCAAACTTCCGACAAAACGAACAATTGCCGTGAGCGCAGTGGTTAGAATTTCCCTCCGGTGATTTTCTTCCTCTTTTCGACTTCTGCACTTTTCAACGCTGTTGCCAAGTTAAAGAAAAAGAAAAAGAATGAAGGAGGAGATGAAGGAATATAAGATAATTAGTTATTATCGCCCTCAGTTCCCCCAATTTCAAATTTTCCTTAACTTTAAGTATCCTTGTTTTTCAAGTATTATGGCATTTGTTTACAAAATATTTAAAATTTTATAAAATGGACATAGATTAATTATCATTAATTATTAATTATCATTTTAATTAGTGTGGAAATATTTTTCCAAACTAATATTAATTATTTATATAGTATGGTTAAATAACGATGGAAGAAAACCTTGATCATCCCTTTCAACCTTCTACTATATAAATATAATAATAATAATATAAATAATAATAATAATAAAATTAAATTAAAAATTTCTTTTTTATTGTAAGAAATTTTGTAATTTAATTAACATCGGCCATAAAAGGGATAATAAAGAGAACGAATGGTACCCATGTATCATTCTCTTTACCCACAGATATGCAAATAATGGACATAATAATAATAATAATAATAATAAAAAATAATATAGATTAACAAACAAAAAATGTATAGTTTTTATCGCTATAAAGTATGGTTGATCAACCTTGTTTATTATTTTCTAAGTCCCTGTCTAACTAACTAACTAGTTTAAAAGTTATGATCATATATATATATATATATATAGTATATATATTATATAATATATATATATATATTATATATATATATATATTATAATATATATATATATATATATATAATATATATATATAGTATACAAGTTATTTTGAGTAGATATAATCAAATTTTGATTTGATTATATCTGTCTCTCTTACTGGTGCGTATGCAACCGCTTTTGGACCTAAAGAGGTGTCTGGATGAGCAAATAGCTGTGGGCCAGGGCACGGACATGCTATCTGAATTTTTCATTCTCAAAAGTTCGGTTCGGAATCCGACGCAAGTAGAGCCAGTCTATAGTAATATTCTTGACCTCTTATTACTACTTATGGCTAGAAGGGCATTGAAGTAAATCTTCTAGCAACTTTTATTTTCGCCCATTAGGGGACTTTTTAAAGACACAAAATTCCAGATAAAACTCCAGATAAAAACTCCATCTAAAACACCATACAAAACACCTAGGGAATATTAAATTTCTGATAAGAAAAATACATAATAAAACATTATTGATAAAATTAGTAAATGTGTTCATAATTGTTAATTAATTACATATTTGCGTAAATGGCATGTGGTTGCATGATTAGCAGTCATGAACATAAAAATAATACTCAAAGACATATTTTACATAATGGCTTATTCCATCTAATTATATAATTAAATCATGTTTCATATTTTCATGCTTTATTTAATAATTACATAATTTTTGATTAGAAGGATACATATTAATTATACACCAAAAAAGAATAATAACACTTTACACCCACCTCTAAAGGTCATTTACAAATGCCATAATTACCAACGTTTTAGCTTCGCTTCAGCTGCGAAATTGATTCTTTCACTTAAATATAAGTTTTTATATTTCTGTAGGATTACAATTACAAACATACCGGAACAATATAATCATAAATATACAACTATATTCTTTAGGCATGTAATATATCTATATATATATATAATATATAATATAGTATATATATAATATAAATACTATATTATAATATTATATTATATATATATATGGGTGAGTGATGGTAAAATTATGATTCAACCATTATTATTATTTTTCATAGCCAGGTAAACGGAACAATCACACAAGATATTTAATATATATAATATAACTATAAATATATATATAATATATATATATATATATATTATATATATTAATATATATATATATATATAATATATATATATATATATATATGAAAGGTAGAAGGTTAATAGACCAATATTCGCAACACAGGCGTTCACTATCAATTCTCTACAGTTTACCGAGCAAGAAGCAACTGAGGCGCCTTTGCAGGCTTACAATGAGTCAACCCTCCACTGCAGGCATTACAAGGCCATACAGGAATTCTTATGCGTTGCATTTACGGGCGGGAAATGTTTGTTTCTAAGCGACTTATTTTATCGATTTGATTTCAAATAAAACGTTTATGAACGTAGTTTTGAATCTAATTTAAAATGATGGAATCTAATTAAAAGGATGGAATACATTTCGAATTAAAAGGTACTATGACGTACTACATATATATTATATATTATATATAATTATATATTAAATATATATATATATATATATATATATATATATATATATATATTACGATATCTTATATATATATTATAATGATATATAATATATAGATATATATATAAGGAAGCAAAACGGGGTGGTTCAACATCTAGCTGTATTTAACAACCTCAGATAAAAATGTTGTAGCATGACTAGAATAATTTACATGATTAAGATGTCATTATTATTCTTATATTATTATTATTTTATTATTATTATTTATTATTATATTAATTTTATTATTATTTATTATGATTATTATTATATTATATTTATTATTTATTATTATAATTATATTATATGATATATTATTATTATTATTATTATTATTATTATTATTATTATTATTATTATTATTATTATTATTATATTATTATTATTATTATTATTATTATTATTATTATTATTATATAATTATTATTATTATTTTATTATTATTATTATTATTTATATTATTATATTATTTTAATTATTATTATTATTATTATTATTATTATTATTATTATTATTATTATTATTATTATGTAATTATATATTATTATTGTTATTATCATTATTATTAATATTATTAATTATTATTATTATTATTATTATTATTATTATT
>JABUQX010118418.1:12500-36484 GCA_015478945.1 Trachelipus rathkii
GTAATTCTAATTTACAGTTTTATTTCTTTTGAAACAGTTTATTTCGATAAATATCTATTCAAATCGATCAACGCATTGTTGTATGTTGTCGTGTTTGTGAGAAAATGATTATTATTATTTTGATAAATCTTTTTATAATATTTATACATAAACAACATTGTTAAACTAAAATTAAGACTTTTAATAAGTTTATAACTCCCAAGACGCTAATTTTTGAAGCTTATTCTTCCTCTCTTCAATTCTAAAATTCCTGAGCGTTTATTTTTTTTTTTTTTTTTTTTTTTTTTTTTTTTTTTTTTTTTTTTTTTTTTATTTTGATAAAATTCTGGGCTCTCTGGAGTGTTAACTAGTTGGGGCCCATTAGGTATCTTCTGGATAAGTTGAAGTTTCTTCTATTATCAATTCTGTATTGTTTTAACTTATTTTCATTTAGCATTATTGAAACATAATTTTAGATTGAAATTGTTTTGTATTTCCCAATATTGAGTATAAAACTTAGTAAAGAATTTAATAAAAATAAATTTTGTTTTTTGTGGTTCAAAAATAATAAATTAGTTACTTTTAGATTTAATACCATTCTTTTTGGATAAACTGCCTTTATCATAATGCAGTATCATGGTTCACAATTCCCTAAAGATAAATGCACTGAAATTTTATCATCAAATTTCTATGTGGACAACTTAATTTATACAGGTAATGACATTACAGAACTTGAAAATCTTTATAACTTATACTCTAGCATGCAGAGTGACTGTTCCCATTTGAGTCTCTTGATCTCCAACTCTGAGGATATGAAAACCATCTTTAAACAATATGAGATTTTGGTAAAACATGATTGTATGTATGAAAGAATGTTAGGTTATCAATATGATATTAATAATGATACATATACATATAGCCTTAATTAGTTTTTAATGACAATGTAAAAACTAAGTGGCAAATACTGTCGGGAATTTCCAATGTGTTTGATCCTATAGAGCTTGCTTTACCTGTTACTGTTAAAGGTAAGCTCTTAATAAAAGAAACCAGGCAACTTAAATATCAACGGGATTAGCAATTGTCAGATGAATTGGTATCTGATTGGAGTAAGCTTAAAAAACACGTAAGTTTGCTACCAAACACCATTTATCTCAGACAAGTATTAAATGAGCATCAATCTTATGAGCTTAATATATTTTGTGATAGTTACACCCTTTGTTATGGTTTTATAGCTTATAGTTCCAATAATAAAAATATTTTGCTTGCAAAATCTAAAGTAATTCCAGTAAATCCTAAAAAATCATTTAGCATTCCAACCCTGGAGCTTTTAGATGTAATTCTAGTTATGAAATATTTGATTACTATTTTAGATGCTTATTCACAACTCATTTTTATATATGTAAACATAGTGTTGACCCTCAAGTATAGTGTTAAACTGGATAATAGCAAGTTAAACTAAAATTAAGGCAAAATATGTAAATAATGGAAAAAAGGATTTTAAATGTTTTTCTGGAAGATTTGAAAAATAAATATAAGTTGAAATTTATTCCAACTTATGTCCACAAAAAAAAACACTGTAGATTTGTTGACTATGAGCAAATCTTATAAAAATAATTCAGGAAAATTTGGAATTTTGGTTACATGGTCCAACATAGTTGATTCATGATTTGAGTAAATGACCAAACAATAGTATTAACAATGTTAATTTTTATCCTAATATTAATAGCCTTCTTCCTTTATAATGATGTCATTTTATTAATAAATATTCTAATTTTGAGAAAGTCATGAATATCACCAAGTATTTTTTTTTTTTACCATATAACAAATGAGGATCCTTTTCAAAAAGCATTAGCTTTTGAGATCAAATTGGGTTCAACAAACTTGTTTAACTAAGAAAATGGAGCTTTTAAATCCCGTTATAAAAATGAATATGATGATATTTTAAGATCCAAAGGTAGAATTTCCAAGTGCACTTATTTTAATTACAATATTCATAATCCCATATCCTATCTAGATTCCATCATTTCACATCCCTATTAATATTAAATTGTCATAAAAAGGTACAGCATTTGGATTTGGGTTCAACATTAACGTTGATTAGAAATCAAGGTTTTTGGATACCAAAAGGTAGAACTACAGTGAAAAAAGTTATTAAAGATTGCATGCTTTGCACTAAAATTAATGTACATACTTTCAAATATCCCAAGTATACAGACCATCCCAAACATCATGTACACCTGGTAACACCATTCAAATTGGTCAGAATAAATTTCACATATAAATATATTTTTATAAAAAATGAAAGCAGTGTTGTTAATGATGGGATGTTCATTTGGTATTCAATTGCTCAATATTAAGGTCTTAATATGAAAGGAATCATTTAGAATTAATACCAGATATAAGCCTCAAAATTTCTTACTGGCTTTTCAACGTTTTCGTAACACCTATTCTATCCCTGATTATATATATACCGACAATGCTAAATCTTTTGATTGAAATTATTTTAATATATATATATATATATATATATATATATATATATATATATATATATATATATATATATATATATATATATATTTAAATATATATAAATATATATGTTAATATTAATATACTCTCTCTGCCCTCTTGGCCCACTTCAATTGAGGGCCACACTGCTTCCAGGAGCTGGTCACCGTTCTGGGCGGTCCTTGCTATCGAAAGGGAAGATATAGAAGAAGTCGGCAAGGGGGCGTCAGAGAATTTGAGCACCCAGAAGGTGCTCCTGGGAAATGTGACATCTGGTGCAGGTGGGGAGGTAATATTGTCTAGTTTGAATCTATTTATTATTGTAAGAGTTTTGGGTGGTGATCTGATCTGCTCCGGGCGAGGTTTTGGCTTCTTCTGGACAGTGTTTCTTCTATTGGGGTTTTGGGGAGGGGGAGTTTAGTAAATTGTTATTTGGGTTTGGTAGGTACGAGTTAGCTAGTTGTGTATGGATATGAGTGAGCCATGACTTATTGGGAGGGGGAGGGGGAGGGGAGGGAATAATGCCAGATAACAATATAGAATTGGCTGGTGAGGAGGGTGGGAATTTTAGTCTGTGACTGGAGGCTGAGAATATTTGGTGACATGGGTGGGTTGGATTTAGGGTTTTCTGGTAGAATTGTGTCCCTCTCCAGATGGGAAGGATGTAAGTCTTGTCATGTAAATGTTGGATGGGGATAGTTTTGGTGCATCCGTTGATAAATTTAGGGCGGTGTTTTGTGAGATTTGTAATTTTTTTGAGTTAGATTTTGGTAGTGCTTGGAACCATGCGTAGTGCATTTATATTTGTTCTGAGTTGTTTATAGGTGGTGGTGAGGGTGTGTTTCCTGTCGCTGAAGTTGTGTTGGGAAAGGGTTCGGAGGAGTGTTTAGTTTCCGTTGAGTTGATGAGGTGATTTGGTCGATGTGGAGGGGAGAACGTCATGTGTGTCATAGGTAAGTCCTAATATTTTGGGTATTGTTTATGGGAGGATTGTTGTTATATATATATATATATATATATATATATATATATATATATATATATATATATATATATATATATATATATATATATATATATATATATATATATGTATATATATATATATATATATATATATATATATATATATATATATATATATATAGAGTATAAAAAGATATATATATATATATATATATATATATATATATATATATATATATATATATATATATATATATATATATATATATATATATATAGAATTAGGGAAAGAGGGGGAGGAGAGTGGTAATTAGGATGGGGTGTATGAATGTGAGAGGGGTAAACGAGGATTTGAAGAGGGAGGAAGTGGGGTTGATGTTTGAGGAAAAAAGGTTGGATGTGTTAGGGATAACAGAAACTAAGTTGAAGGGAAAGAGGGAGTTGGATTTCGGAAAATACAAGGGTATGGTATCGGGGGTGAGCGAGAGAGTGAGGGCGAGGGAGGGGGTGGGAATAGTTATGAGGAAAGAGATGTGGGACAAGGTGAGATTGTGTAACCAGGTGAGTTCTAGGATAATGTGGGTAAAAGTGAAATTCGGGGGGGAAATGTGGGTTTTTATTTGTGCATATGCACCAGTGAATGGAGCGAGAGAGGAGGAGAGAGAAAGATTTTGGGGAGAATTGAATGAGTGTTGGGAAAGTTTTGGGGTAAATGAAAAAATTTGTCTATTGGGAGATTTGAATGCAGGAGTGGGAAGGGAGGAGGTAGGAAGAATAATAGGACCTTTTGGGGTAGGGGAGAGGAATGATAATGGAGAAAGTCTGATAGAGTTATGTGTCGAAAGAAGAATGATAGTGGGGAATACTTGGTTCAAAAAAAATGATAATCATAAGTATACATGGAAGAGTGAGATAACGGGGGGGAAGGCGATACTAGATTATGTGTGTGTAAATGGGAAAGATAGAGGTAGATTATTAGATGTAAATGTGTTTAGAGGGGCGGGGAGGGGGATATCGGATCACTATTTGGTGATTGCCAGGATAAGGGTGGGAGGAGAGGTGATGGTTAGGGAAAGGGGAGAAAAGAGGAGAGTGGAAGTGATAAAGGTGGAAAAATTGGAGGAGATAGTATGTAAGAGGGAGTTTAGGAGAGGTATGGAGGACAGGTGGAGAAACGTGAGAGGGACGGGAATTGGGGAGGTGGAGGGGGAGTGGAAGAGATTTAGAGAGGCAGTATGTGAAGAGGCTAGAAGGGTATGTGGAGTAAAAAGGGTGGGTGCAAGCAGAAGGAAAGGGAGTGAATGGTGGAGTGAGGAGGTGAAGGAGGTGGTGAAAAGGAAAAAGGAGGCTTATGTGAAATGGTTGGGAAGTAGGAGAGAAGATAGTTGGGAGGAATATAGAAGGGTTAGAGTGGAAGCAAAGAGGGCGGTGGAGAGGGCGAAGAGAGAAGACATGAGTGGAATGGTAGAAAGCGATTGAAAATTTTTGAATCGGGGAAAGATGTCTTGGAAAGAGGTTAATAAAAAAGGAAGAGGAAGGAGGGGTTGGGGGAGAGGATTAAAGGAGGAGATGGGGATTGATAGAGGAGAGATAGGGTGAGAAGAGGTGGGGGAGTATTTAGTGACCATGGAAATAGAAGGTGGGGTAGGGAGTAGATATGCAAGAGGGAGGATAAGTTCCGAAGTAGAGATATGGGTCTATGAAATACAAATGGAGGAAATTATTAGGGCCGTGAATAAAGGAAAAAAAGGGAAGTCCGCAGGTCTGGATGGTGTGAGAATGGAAATGTTGCAGAAGGGAGGTATAGGGGTGGAGGAATGGCTGCATAGGTTATATAACATATGTTGGAGGAGTGGTGAGGTACCACAGGATTGGGAGGATGGTTGTTTGGTTCCCCTGTATAAGGGGAAAGGGGATAGGATGGAATGTGGAAATTATAGAGGTATATGTCGTGGTAGGGAAAGTGTACGGAAGAATACTGATTGAGAGAGTAAGAGGTTTAACGGAGGGGAGAATGGGGGAAGAACAAGGAGGATTTAGGGAGGGAAGAGGGTGTGTGGACCAAGTGTTCACACTAAAGATGCTTGTAGAGAAAAGTATTGAGAGGAAAGGGAAAGTGTATGGATGTTTTTTAGATTTAGAGAAAGCATATGATAGAGTGAATAGGGGTGAACTGTGGAGGGTGTTGGAGGAAAATGGGGTGGGGGGTAATTTAGGGAAAGGTATTAGGGCCTTTTATAGGAATAGTAGAATGTGTGTGAGAGTGTTAGGAGGAGAGAGTGAGATGTTTGGGGTGGTGTGTTGAGGTGTGTAATGTCGCTGTGGTTATTCAATTTGTTTAAGTGGAGAGTGTTTGCAGAGGAATGGTGAGAGAGGGGAGGGGGGTGGAATTGAATTGGGAATGATAGAAGGAAGTGAACATGATACTGTTTGTGGATGATAATGTCCTTAGTGGAAAGAACGCGGAAGGGCTGAGGTATTTAGGGAGTTTGAGAGAGTGTGTGGACAAAAGGGGCTTAAAATAAATCCAGGTAAGAGTAAAGTGTTAGTGTTTGAGGAGGAGGAAAGAGAGGAGGGGGAGGGGTTAGAGGTTAGAGTAGGGGGTGTAGTATTGGAAGAAGTAAAGATTTTTAGATATTTAGGGATGGAGTTGGGTAAGGGGGGAGGGATGAAGGAGGAGATAGAACATAGAATAGGTGAAGGAATGAGGGCTTTGAGTGGTCTGAGAGAAATATGGAAAGGGGGGGATCTATCACGGAAAGTTAAGATAAGTATGTTTGAAAAACTTTGTGTACCAGCGGTGTTGTATGGGTGTGAAACGTGGGGTTGAATGCTAGGTCCAGGAAAAAGTTGGAAGTATTTGAGATGAAGGGGTTGAGAGCGGTTTGTGGGGGTAGCAGAAGGGAGAGGATTAAGAATAGGGTGGGGTGGTGAGGGAGAGGTGTGATTGGAGGAATGGCTGGTGGACAGAAAGCGGAGCACACACACACACAGATGGTATGCCAAATTTACACACACACACCACGAGGAACTATAATATATACGAGGGAGGGTGAGGTCGGAGGGGTAGGTATAAAGGGAAGGAGTAGACGAAGGAGGAGGACGAGAGAAGTGTTAGTGTGGATGGATGCAATAGAGAGGGAGCACACTCGGAGGGAAGGGAGGGATATGGGGCGACAGAGGGTAGGAGAGAGACTATCGGAGTGGTGGGCGAAGGAGGTGGGCTGATGGCGCGAATATCGGAGGTGGGGGGTGTGAAATGAGGGAGGCTGTAAAATCGCACCACTACTCCGCCTCAAGCGGGTTACAAAAAGTGTATGTATCAAATAATAATAATATATAAATAATATTATATATGGGTGATTTTTTAAAAACTAATGGTTTTATGATATTTTATTAATAACAATAAATAGGTAATATAGAAAATTAAGTAATATAATAAAATTTGAAATTTGCAAAGAAATTATGATTAACCCCAACCATGAATTGTAGAGTGTCAAGAGTCGAGAGAGAGAGATGAGAGAGAGAGAGAGAGAGAGAGAGACGAGAGAAGAGAGATGAGAGAGAGAGAGAGAAGAGCGAGAGAGTAAGAGAGACGAGAGAGAGAGAGAGAGAGGAGAGAGAGACAGACAGACAGACAGACAGACAGACAGACAGAAGACCAGACAGACAGACAGACAGGACAGACAGACAGACAGACAGACAGACAGAGACAGACAGACAGTGAAATGTTTTATGCGATTCTTTTCGTCACTTTACGTGTATGTGTTTGAGTTGTTTTGAACGTATATTGATAAACAACAGATAGTTTATTTTATTAAGTATATCAACAGTATATAAGTAATTCAACATTTCAGGATAATGTCTTTCATCTATTTCATTGCATTGTAGCTTGTAGTTATTCATATGACATCATTCTACTTTTTATGTTCCCTCTCTTCTCTCTCTTCTCTCTGTCTCTCCCTCTGTTTGTCCTGTCTGTCCTGTCTCTCTCTCTGCTCCTCTTCTCTCTCGTCTCTCTCTTCTTCTCTCTCCTCTCTCTCTCTCGTGTTCTCTGCTCTTTCTTTCTTCTGTCTCTCTCTCTGGCTTTTGCTTGTTATCTCTCGTCTAGCGTCCTCTCTCCTGTCTTTTCCATAGGCCGTCATATTCGCTGTCGGTCTGCCGTCTATCAATCATCGGTCAAAACCGCTCCCTTTCCTGGATATGTTATTACGTTTCTGTAATCATATAGTTTTCCTTCTCTATAATCTACATTATCAGATCCGTACCAAAAAGTTGGACCATTAAATTTGTATATAAATTATATTTTGTCTAGATGTTTCCTACCATGCTAGGTATTCTTCTTAATAGGCCTGATGATCAGGTTATAAGTGAACATTTACTTTTGGAGCTATGATTTCAATTTATATCTTGTTCTTTATATTCACGAAATCATATACCCAAGCAGAAATCGTATTGTATTTGAATAGTCTATTCTTCTGCAATCGTTTTGAATCTTGAATTATTTACAAGAATTTTGGTATTGTTTTCTATAAGCAAAACTCACTCCTTCCGGTCCTCCCCCCCCTGAAAATTAAAATAAAATAATATTAAATTTTTATGACAGATTTTATGTTGATCTATTACAGAAATATACATCTAACAGACAAAGAAAAACGAAACATTCAGGTGACACTAATTTATCATTTCCACATTCATGGATCTAGATTTTTGGTTGACGCGTTTCATTTAGTGCACAAGAGGGAAGGGAGACGCCGACGGTAACTTTGGTGCACATGAGGAGTGACTATTACTGTGTAGCACAACATTTGATGGAGGAACACAGAGAAATTACTCTTGCTGTTTGCATGTCGTCAATCGTCACGCAATTTAATCACTTTTTATAAATGTCTAGAAATTGGTTAAAAGTTTGAATCACTCAAACGATTAATAAAAGCTTTTACGCACAAGTCTTGGTGATTTGCATTGTTAAAAATAGATAATAATAATAATAATAAATAATAAAATAATATATGTAATAATACTAATAACAAATATTTTAATATTTTTAAAGGTAAAGTATATATTAATAATAATATATAATACTATGTCATGATTAATTTAATTATAATATTATATATTTATTAGAGACAAGAAGAGCAGACTACAAAAGGAAGTTAAGAAGTAATGAAGAAGAAGAAGAAGAAGATAGAAAGTAAGAAGAAGAAGAAGAGAAGAAGAAGAAGAAGAAGAAGAAGAAAGATAGATAGATGAAGTAGAAGATAAGAAGAAGAAGAATGAAGAAGAATGAAGAATGAAGAAGTTAAGAAGAAGAAGAAAAAAACAAAAAGAAGAAAAAGAAGAAAAAGAAAAAAAGAAAGAAAAGAAGAAAAGAAGAAAAAGAAGAAAAGAAGGAAAAAGAAGAAAAAGAAAGAAAAAGAAGAAAAAGAAGAAAAAGAAGAAAAAGAAGATAAGGAAGAAAATAGAAGAAAAAGAAGAAAAGAAGAAAAAGAAAATACGATTAAGAAAGAAAGAAAAAGATAGAAAGAAAGAGAAGTATTGTTAATTAATTTATATAATCTATTTTATTGGTTCAGAAATATATTATTATTATTGATGGGGTCAGAATTTATTTAAAAGTATATTTTAATTATTTATTTACTTCACAACCTTTTCTAATTACTTTAATATATGTAGAAATTATTTATTTTACTTTTCAATAATATATATAATTTTTTTTAATTTTTATTTTCAATTCTTTTATTTTTTTATATTTAACACATTTATTATATATATATATAATATATATATATATGATATATATATATATAATATATCCTATATAGACTTAATATATATATATATATTATATATATATATATCATATATATATATTAGGGTATATATAGTTATATAATATATATATATATATGTATATATAATATATATAATACTATAATATATTATATATATTATACTATATAATATATAATATATACTATATGTATATATTATATTATATATATATATATTATATATATATATGATATATATATATATATATTATATATATTAATATAAATAAAACATCATAAAACATTCCACCGCTCATCGTGCAGAGCCCTAATCCTAGGAGGAGTGTAACCTCATTTACCATCTGAGCAGTAACGAAGCCAGCCACAAGGAGAGAATAGCTCACATCTCTTCATCCGATCAGTTGCGAACTCTGGACCCTCGTTTTGGTTTGGGCGAGTGCTCTAACCACTGAGCTACCTGGGCGCATTTATATTTATATTAATAAATATAAAATTAGTATACATATATTGATGACGGCTGTGCAGTAAGGTCCACGTATAAGGGACAATGGATATTAGCATTATTTGCTTAACAGCGTATATTGAGAAGTTATTATTATATTATATATGTATATATATATATAATTATATATCATAGGTATATTACTACTCAGTATATTATATGCATAATATACGTGCACATATTACATACATAATACCTAAACATAAACAAAATATTACGTAATATTCATTCGCGTCACTGTAGCTATATATATATATATATACTCTGATGAGAAGATTATATTAGATAATATATAACACAGTTTATTATTATGACTATATATTATATATATATATATATATTATTATATATATTAATATATTATATATATATCTATATATATATATATATTATATACAATATTATTATTATTAATTATTATTATTATTTTATTATTATTTATTATTTATTTATTATATTTATTTATTTATTATTATTATTATTATTATTATTATATGATTATTATTATTATAATTATTTTATTATTATTTATTATTGTTATATTATTAATTATTTTATTAAATTATTATTATTATTATTAATTATTATTATTATTATTATTATTATTATTTATTATTATTTATTATATTATTTATTTATTATTCGATTTTTTTATTATTTATTTAACTATTTAGTTTATTTTTTATTATTATTTATTATTATTATTATTATTAGTTATTATTAATTATTATTATTATTTTATCAATTATTAATTATTATTATTATATTATTATTATTATTAGTTCTTTTAAGTTATCTATTAATTTATTTTATTTGATTAATTATTATATATTTATTTTATTATTATTATTAATGTTGATTAATTCATTTTTATTTATTATTATATTTTTATTAATTATTATTATTATTATTATCTATTACTTATTTATTTATTATTATTATTTATTATTTATTATTATTATTATTATTATTCATTATCATGTTATCAATTATCATTATGCAAATTATCATTAATCATTTAACGTTATCATTATCATTATTTATATCATTCATCATTATCATTATCATTATCATGTAGCATTATCAAACTTATTTAGTCATTATTATTATTATTATTATTATTATATATATTATTCATTAATTATTATTATTATAATTATTATTATTATTATTATTATTATTATGTATTATTATTATTATTATTATGTAATTATTTATTAATTATTATTATTATTAATTATTTTTATTCATTATTTTGTAATACTATCATTTTCAACAAAACTCATTATATTGTACTGTTGTTTAAATCTCGCTATTTCACCATATCTTTAACTTAATTTATTATTCATTATTTCTGCGCGCGAATTTATAATCATTTTCTTTCAATATTATCACTAAAATTACTTATCCATTATATAATATAGTATATATATTATATTTATATATTTATATATATATATATAATTTATATAATATTATATATATATATACTTTATATATATATTTATAATTATTATATATATATATACTTATATATATATAAATGTATATGTAATAAATATATATATTATTATAATAATTAGTATTATATATATATATTATATACTTATATATATATATATATATATATATATATATAATATAATATATATAGTATATAGCATATATATATATATTCATAATAATATGATAATTATATATATATAATATATATAATATATTATATATATATATATATATATAGCGCATAATATATTAATATATATTATTAGAAGAGCTGGCATCATTATATGAGCATATATATATAAGTATATAATGTATATATATATATATATAATAGTATATATATATGTATCAACTATACTATATTATATTATACTATATATATTTATTTCTTTAATATATTTTATATTATATTATATATATATGGTTTTTATATATATATAGAGTATAGTATCATATATATATATTAATATAATTATTATATATATATTATATATTAACTATTATATATATATAGTAACATGTATCGATGATATATCAGTATATCTATATATCAGAACGTACGTTATTAGCTCTTATAAAGCCGAATGGCGTGACGGCGTACGTTCGCGGTACGAACAGCTCGTGCATGTTCGCCCTCGGATCCGTATGTAAGCTTTGTAGTTAACGCGGCTACGATTGCTCTCGTTACGATTAGTATAATATACTTAGTTAGATTATATATATATATAATATATGATCATTACTATATGATGAATATCTATTTTATAATTATATATTATAAATATATATCGTATATACTAATATATATATTATAGTATACTACTTTATATGAACTATGAATAATAATGAATAACGATTTAGGGGATGGTGCTTTTTGTAACTGATTATGAACCGGGATGTTGAGGGGAAGTGTGGAGGAACACTTCGAAAACTCTGCCAATAACATTTTGGCAGTGAATGAATGAGGTGATAGCTCGATGTTTGTTTCGGGTTTGATGGTGCAAGAAGGTAATACGGTATTTTTTGGGGATTGAGGTCATTAAGTTATTAGGAGGGATGGTAATGGGTTATGTAATGAGAAAGTTGATAGAATGGTAAATGTGCTGTCAGGTATAGATGTAAATTATTCTGGTGAAATGATCAAGAAAAACGGAGGCGAGATGGTGATTGATTAGCATTGGAAAGATGTGGTACTAAAGGTAAGTTATTGGAGGGTATAGTGTCCTAAGGGATTGGAGGAAGTAATGTTAATAACGTACCTTAATATAAGGGTAAGGGCAGATAAAGGGTAGACTTTAGAATAACAGGGGAATATTGGTTTACTTGAGAGTCGTTGTAGGGAAGATATACAGCTGGTATTATTTGGTCGAAAAGCAAATAATTGCGTCGAGTGATGAAGGACTGATTGGTGAAGAACAAGGTGCGTTAGGGAGTGGTAGAGGATTTGTGGATCAAATCTTTTACATTGAAACAAATGTCATTGAAATAAATGAGGGAGAAGAAGAATCTAATAATTTGTATTTAGGTTTATGGATTTTCGCAACATTGTCCGTTTTTTTGCAGGCGAATGATAGGGTTTAATAGGGAAGCTCTAATGGCATGGTGTTTAGTTTGATATATGGTGTTGGTCGGTAGGCTATCTGAATGGATCAAAAGTTATGTATGAGGATGAGAGGTGGTGTGTTACACGAATAAATCGCTTTCAAAGGTGATTGGTTAGGGTATTAATATAGCGGAGTGAGACAGGGCTCTGTCGTTATGTCTCCTTGGATTATTTCAATTTATATATGATGTAGGTGTTAGTTTGATATAGAATTTTGAGAGAATGGGGTTTCCAGAAAATGAGTGTTTAGAATGATGAGAATTGAGATATGAGTGGAAGGGTACCCTTTACCTATTATTTTATGTGCGAATGTATTTGGTTCTTTGTGGCGCAAGTTATTCTGAAGGAGAGTTTGAGCCAAGATTGGTAGAGAGTATTGCAGGTGTGTAAATAGGAGGGGTTGAAGTAAACGTAAGATAAGGAGTATAGGTTAATGCGTTGTGGAGTGAAGGATAGGCCTTTCAGTTGGTGAAGTCATGTTACGAATGGTGAGAGCGAAACGAAACAGTGATCTGAGTTTGAAATATTTACTGTTGAGTGTGTGGGTGAGACTGTTGGAACGGATGATGCATGAGGTAGTATGTGGCAAAGTTTGAAATGGCCAGGATTAGGTCGCTGGTTGCAATTAATATCGACTTGGTGAATCTAAAATGGATCTATGTCTGGAAGTGTCGCCTAGGCTCTTTGCTGAGGGTATGTTTGTTGCACTTGTGTTATTTGTATATGTAGTAAGTAAGCATGGTCTGGATATAAGAAGTTAATGATCTAAAATGTTCTTGGTGTTCAGATGGACAAATCTGTGTGGGGAGTGCTTTAGATGTGAGTGAAATTGAATAAAATGACGGAATGAACGTATTTAGATGAGTTGTGTGGTGCTGGTAATGAAAGGGTTAAACGAGAGAATAAATGAAAGTTGTTGTAGATGTGTTGGTCATGTGCGTAAGGATGAATGATAAGTCGTGTTTGGTAAAGCGGTTGTATAGTGGTGAGGTGTTTTGTGGAACCGACCGGTGTCTGGAGACCGATTAGAAAATTTAGTGGGATTGAGTCATGTAATGGGAAGTCTTGCTTTAGGTAAGTATAATATTTGAGTTTGCAGAGACAGAGAATAAGGTGCCAGTTGATTTGGATGAAATTGGTGGGTGTTGTATATGGGTATGGTTTGTGGCCCCACCCATGGACCAGGGCATGAACCCTCAATTTATCTCCGATATGGAGATCCGTTCGCGTGGTTCCCGCTGCAACTATAGGGCACTCTCTTTGTTGGACGTTACGTGAGTTCTTACCTGAATTTAATGGTACAGTATGGGGCGGTAAGGTCTTGGCTTTCTTTTCGACCTTTTGCTTATTCTTCTATTCTGCTTCTTCTTTTTCAGATGAATTGTCACGCACCTTACTGCCAGTCTTGGGAAGAAGAGGTATAGAACGTAATGATTATTAATATAATGTATATATATTATATATTATTATTATATTATAATATATTATTATTATATTTATATATATAATATATATATTTATATATATTTATATTATTATTATATGATATAGCTTTACTATAATATAATGCTGGTAATTTTACTATATATTAGTAATTAAATATATAACATTTTTTTTATTATGATTTTGTAAATATGGGTTTGTAGCTGTATATCGCACTAGAATATTTAGTCGGTTTCTTCTTTACTCACTTTCGGTTATGAAACACTTTATACACGCACAACTAAGATAATAGTAGTTAATTATTGGTAATTTTTAACTTAAATATAAAGTTTCCCGCAAATGCAAGCGAAGTAAGATCTCATATTTTATCACGTGGATGCGGAGTTATAGACTTCAACTCACCATTTCATCTTATCGGCATCTCACAATGTCTCGTCATGGCGTTCATCCACATCTTGAAAGTATTATGAATCAATAATTCGGTAAGTGTTGTTTCCTATTATATACTCATGATGTCTTTTCTACTAACTAATGCTTGAATCGAGTTTGCCTTTATATAACTCAGTCTAAAGCAAGTGTCATAAATTTTTCAATAGCTTAACAAGTAGTTTTCTTTCAAATGTTATATTATCTTATATTAATTTATTATTATTTATTATTATTGATATTATTATTTTTATAATTCTTATTATATAATTATTATTATTATATAATTATTTATTAATTTAATATTAGTTTATTATTATTATTATTATTATTATTATTCTATTATTATTAATTTATTATTATATTATTATTTTATTTATTTTATATTTCATTATATTTATTTTATTTATATTTTATTTATTATATTATTATTTATTATTATATTTTTATACATATTCAATTTTCTATTTTCTCTATTATTTGAAGAAGTTGTAATGCTACAGTGATTGTTGTAGTCTATATATTTTGTACTTACACATGTAGTGTTTTTGTTGTGTGTCGTCTGATATATTTATAAAATTGTATGGTTAAATTTGATTTTTGTTCGGCGTGTTATCAGCTTCGTTGTTTACATAATTTAGGTTGACACTTTCTACTGCGGTCTAGATATGTTCATGTTCATTGTACAGTGTACATTAAATTAAGAAATATTAAAGATTTGAATAGATAATTTTTAGCTTTTACATATGGAAGTCTCCCATTTTGCCGTGTCCTATAGTATGGTGTTTCAGTCGAGGCATCTCTTTACAGCATTAGTCGTCCAACACTATAATTTCACGTGTAGCATAGAAGTCATTCCACTTTTCTCTTTCTTGTACTTTTGTTCTTCTACAGGAAATGTCCTATGTAGAGAAGAGCTAAAACCAATATTTATTTTGTCGTTATCCTCTATCACATTCCACTCATGAAAGGAAAGATCAGGTGTGGTTGCAAAATTTTAAATAAAAAATGAACATATACATAGACCAAGTCAATTACTACACCTAATTTGCAAGGCTACATTCTTTCTTAGCTAGTGCGACACAAACTTCCCCAGAGAAAACCAATGAGCTATATATCTTATTGAGGATTTCCATTGCTATTTTCTTTCTTTGTCATTAAATATATCACGCATCTATATGTATAACATTGGTCTTTAAAATAGATCTCTGGATTTGTGATCGCCGGAGAGCGAACATTGTGGGTCCCTCGCGCGGATTCATCATTATTTCGAGATATCTCTCAGGTCGCGCTGTGGGCAAGTCTCGCACTTGAGAGTGACAGGAGCTGAACATTTATATCTCATCTAAGGGTCTAATCAAAACTTTATTCATTAATTCCTGGCACTACATTCCTAGATTTCGCCTTTATAGTAGTGGGAAGAAACAAACTTTGTTCGTGCCTTCGTACTCATTGTTACTTGATTTGCTAAACATTTTTAATACCAGGGACCAACTCTCTGTAGCAAAATGGGTGTCTCGGACGCGGTCTAATCTGTCCTACTCGCACATGGAAACCAACTAGTAACTTTGGTGTAACTGTTGGAAGTCCTAATAAATACTAAATTCTTTTAAAGTCTAAATCACACTCCCATTTCTGTACCTCAATATAGTCTAACGTGCAATTCAGAATGTTTTTCATATTTTAATAGTTTTTTTTTTTTTTTTGGGTTTTGATCGCATAGGGCAAGCCAGAATGGGAAAGGAACTATTTGTTGCAATTATGTAATAAAGTACTGACCTTAAGACCTTGTACTTCTGAAAGCATTCAATAGCCGCCACAATTCATAGCAGTGTTTTATATTCAAGTACATTCCATCAGGCCTCTCAATGTCGTTGACCCATAGTGTATAATATCGGTCCTCGAATTTTTTAAAGACTAAGCGGCAAGTATCTTTATTTCAATTGGCGGAAAGTTGTCCACTTCGCATGGAATGGTTAAGGTAATTCTCTGTTGTATTACCGTGATATTCAATAAGTTATGCTTAATTTTAAGAGTTTCTAGATCCTTGATGAGGTCACTGAATTCCTCTTGTGTCATTCTATATGCATCGAAGCCTCTGAGCTTGCAAAGAAGTTATATATCCTTTGATAGTTGGATGGCTGCTGTTTGTTTAGAAACACAACTGTTTTCGTTCAATTCCTGAAATAATTACAATCCTTTGGTAGGTTGATTTAGGATACAGAATAAGTCTTTCTATTAAAAGTATATGTCGAATTGCTAAGGAGTATGATTAGGATACACAAGAGATGCTGGAAAAAAAGCAATTTGGTAATAAAAAATAAAATAAATTATAAACATTGTTAATGAATAATAATAATAATAATAATAATAATAATAATAATAATAATAATAATAAATAATCAATATAATAATATAATAATATATATTAATTATAATAATATTATAATAATATAATATATAAATAATATATAAAACAATAATTATAGCAATCAATAATTGAAGTGATAATTAATAATAATTTTAAAGAATTATTTCTAAATTTTTCTTACTCAATTTAATTTCAATTTACATAGTTATTACAATAAATATTATGATAACCATAGGGTAACATATCTGAAATAACAAACTGAATATATGTAACTTTAAAAAATAACAATCAACAAAGGACAACTATACAAAAGCAACTAAAACAGACAAGCACAACAACAACATACAACTCAACAACAACAACAACAACAACACAACATCTACAACAATCATGCTAATTCATACAACAGCAACAATACACTATATCTAACTATTACAACAACATAACACAGAACTATTGACCCCAACAACAACAACAACAATTTTTCTTAATAATGATATCCAGAATAAAAGAATTAGAAATTAACAAAAAAAAATTATAGATTATCATAGAATATATAACTAGAATTATTATAGCTATAATTATGGTTATATATATATATTTATAATATAGATTATATTTTATTATATAATTAATAAATTATATAATTATTTTTTTTCTCTTAGTACAATTCTAATTTTATTATATTAAATCGTATTTTTAGAGTTATAATTAATAATTATAATTTATTATAATTATAATAATATAATTAAATTATATTATAATTAATAATAAAATAATAATATTATTGCAAGGCTACTCTGGATAAATGCCTTTTGATTAATAATATAATATAATAATACATAAGATAATAATAATAAATAATAAATAATCTACAAATAATAATAATATAATAATAATAAACTAATAATAATAATAAAAATAATATAATATAATATAATAATAATAATAAATTAATAAGATACATATACATAATAATAATAATAATAATAATAATAAATAATAATAATAAAAAAATAATAATGAATAAAAAAAAATAATAATAATTATAATAATAATTAATATAAATGAATAAATAATAATAATAATAATAATAATAAATAATAATAATAATAATAATAATAATAGAAAATAATTAGATAAAATGAATATAAATATATAAATAACTAATAATTTGCGCAATAAGTCAAATAATCAAGAAATATTCGTAATTAATATTTCAATTAATTTTTTTAATCTGAAAACATTAAAATCTCTCATCAATAAAACTTGTTTACCTTACCCTGATGAAATAGGAAAATTTTAAACACTATTTATTTTGCCTAATATGTAATTATTTCACCATATATACTGAATATAGTATATATTATAGTACGTATAACTATATGAGGGAGTATGATTATATCTATATATATTATATATATATCTATACATATATATATATATATATTAATAAATTCATATAGTAGTACATCATATATAGCTGATATATATATATATATATTAATCATAGCATATTATATATATATATATATACCATATAGTATAATATATATATATATATAATATTATAATTTATATATATATATATATATATATATAGTATATATATATATTATATATATAATATTATATACTACTATATAATATATATATATATAATATATATATAGTATATATATAGTAAAATACAATATTCATAGTATTTATTATACTATATGATACTTCTATAGTCCCGTAGAAAATTAGTAATATTTTATATATATATTATTATATATAATTATATATAGTATATTACTAATCTAATATATAGTATATATATACTAAAGTATACTTAACGTTAGTTATATATATATATAATATATAGTAGCTATCTCGGTATTAGATACTATATATACTCCACCATATTTTATCTATATATTATATTAGTATATCGGATGACTAATGCAGTGTATATTATATGATCGATATATGATAATAATAATAATTATATATAATAATATATATACTATTTATAGTATATATATAATATAATAGTATATAATATATAATATATAATATATATATAACATTAATAATATATATTAATTGTTATAGATAATATAGTAATATACGATGCGTATGTAATAGTAATATAGTAATACTAAGTATATTCATATATAAAATATATATATAGAGTATAATAAGATACTACTACTTAATATAATATAATATTATAGTATATAATATATAATTAAAATTAACGTATAATACATTATACTAGTAGACTTCACGTATTAGATAGTATTATAGACATGCGCTATATTATATATAATATATATATATATACTATTATATATATATATATACTATATATCATATTATATATATATATTATATTTATATTAATATAATTTTTATTATATATAGTTAAGTTAAATATTACTAATTATTTATATATATTATATAATTATGATATATATATTATCATATAGTTAGTATATAGTGACCCCGAATCAAAATTTCCCAACAATCGACCTACTTCTTTAATATCAAGCCTGCTTACGGCTGTTAAGATTTTTAGTATTTACACCAACGACAAGGATTTGGAGACATTTTTTTCTTAATTTTTCATTAGTCACCAGTCATGGGTTAGTCGTAACGGACAGGCTCAGACTAAGTATTTCATTATAGTCTCTGATTTTAATTTGAATCCATTTATCTTTTGGTTATTGTAGATTAATGTTTTATTATCAGCTCCTCCAGGACTGAAAAGGTTTTCGTATCTTGTCTTATTTTAAATTTCTTTCTGCTTGACCTTTTTCGATGATCACTTTGCCGGTGTGGGTCCTTTTCATTGCATGAGCTGTTGTAAGGTTTATACGCGATCTCCATTCAAATTATCAATAGTACGTCGCACCTCAGGTGGGATTGTTCTGTGTGTTCTACTTCTTTTTGTGTTTTTTTCTTAATGCACCCCTTCCAATCTGCACTGTATGCGCTTTTCTTTCTTGTTCTCTTGTGCTGAAATACAATTTCCTATGGAAAATAGCAATAGCCTGGTGGTACCTTTACCGAAATCTGGGAATCCTCACGATTTGTATTTCCGTGAGGTAGTTGAAATATGTATTTAGTTTTTAATGGCTTCACAGACATGCCAATCTCCGCGCTTTTTTTTGGTTATACAAAATCAACGTAATCTTCTACAGGCAACTATGTCAATCTTTGGAAGGAAACCCTGTTCCAATATGTCCTTAAATCCTTAATATCCCTCGATATATAAGTTTTATTTTAATTATGATTTTTGGAAGAACCAGCAACTGTTTCTCCCCTCAAAAATAAATCCCCCTTAAAAGAGGATTTAGGTATACGAGGCGTTTTCAGAGCGTTCTGTCGCAACCACACCAGTTGCTTGCTATGCATCATAAGAGTGTTCATGTCCTGCAACATTATATACATGGGGTGGTTCCACCTTTATAGTATCTAGGGTTCCACTTACTATGAATAGTAGAGTCGAAACAGGTTTCAAAGCTTACAACTTTGACACTCTGCAGCCTCAACCATCACTAAAACCTGTGTCTTCCAGCGTTTTGTTGAATACCCGCACAACTCCTTCTAATAGTTCTCCCTTGTTACAACACGGAAAATAGATATTCTACAGGATTTCTTATTACCATACCTACTACGTACTTTTTTAAGAGAGGTCTTGTGTAGTGTTGTAGTGGGCCACACAGAGACATACGTAAGTCTAGGGTTAGTGATTTACATTGTTGAGACGAGTTACTAGTAGGCATATTAACCTCGAGCAAGGTGGCCATCCCATCTTGATCTTACAGCTTTACGATACATTTGTTGGGATTAGCTCTATGCATGAGCAATCCAGCCATGAATTTAGAGTCATGCGATCTATTCAGGACTTAGTACGTGACTGCCCTAGATGGCATTAAACGAGTTGCACATACCATTAGTCAATAGCGAGCCTCTCTGTATTGGAGAACATAATCGACCCTTTGATTATTAGAACTAGTTTTAAGAATTTCTTCAATTTTTTGGTTATGTATTATTTTAACACATAAATTTACTACTTCCCACTCATATTTAAGCTACTATATAATATTATGTACTATATGAGTATATACTAAGTAACCTTAACGTTAATCAACTTTATATCATATAGTATACTATATATATATAAATACCTATATATAGTATGATATATATATATACGTCTATATATATATATATATTATATATATATATATAATAATATAATACTAGTATAATATACATATATATACTATTATAGTAATAATATAATATATAATATATATAATATATATTATATATTATATGTTATGTATATATATAATATATATAATATTATATATTATGATAAATATATATATATATATATATATATATATAAATATATATATTATATATATATATATATATATATATATATATATATAAAAGAAACGGTGAGGTGGAAAGAAATATGATAAAGCAGGTATAATAAATAAATAGACTGATAGAGAAGTTATGAGAAAAACAAAAGAAATTAACTCTCTCCGAAATGAGTAAGAAAAAAGGCCTTAACTTCTACTGCACTTTGGTGGTCGCATGAGTTGATCTATGGAGGTAATTATATTTGAAGGAGAATAACGATAATGTTTGCAATAAGGCAAAGAGTTAACGAAAAGAGAAAAATAAAAAATTTCTTAAAAAATTACAAGAAATAAAACAATTTTTTATTTAGTAATACAGAGAAAGTCAATAAAAAAAGTTGTGGTTAGATTGTTATTAGAGAAAATGATTTAGAAATAAGAGAAATATTTCTTGAAATGGAAAATCTAATTTATTTGAACGGGGTTTATGAAATTATTGTCGGAAATTTACATGATTTTTAAATTTCTCATTTTCAAAATATAACTTTTTTTTCTCTTCCTTCGACTTAGAAACAGACTAGTCAACAAACTTAGGAGGCAAATTATAAAAAATCATATACCAGCGCGTAAAAAACTTGTCAATTGTTATCAATCTTTTATATTATTATATATATATTATAGGATATATAATATTTATTATATATATATAATATATATATATATAAAAAAAATATATAGATATAAAAATATTAATATAAAAATATTAATAATATATAATAATATATATATATATATATATATATATATATATATATATATTATATATAATATATATATATATATATATATATATATAGTATATATATGATAATATATAGTATATTAAATAATATATATATATATATATATATATATATATATTATATATAATACTGTATATATATATATATATATATATATATATAATATATATTATATATATATAATATAATATATATATATATATTATATAAAAATTTTATAATATATATATATATATATATTATATATATAAATATATATATATATATATATATATATATATATTAATATATAATATATTATATAATATATATAAATATAATATATATATATATTATATACGTATATATATATATATATATATATTTATATATTATTATGTAAAATATATATATAATATATATATACTAATATATAATATATATTCAATATTACTATATATATATATATTTATAATATAAATATATATTATATATAATAATATAAAATATATAAATTATATATATAAATATATATATATATATAATATACTATATATTATATATATCATATATATAATATATATAATATATATATATATTATTATATAAATATAGTATAGGTATACCGTTATTTATATATATTATATAATTATATATATAATATATATATTATATAATATATATATAGTATATATATATATAATATATATATTATATTAGATGTTAAATTTGCATATCAAATCCGCCCAAATTAAGAAGATGGCAAATAAAGAAAAAAACATATTAATGGGGAAGATAAAGCCTTTGAGTACTCAGCAACTATGCGGATGAGAAACCAAGAGCTTTAAAAACATATTCTTGAAGCGTCGTCTTTGAAGCGTGGATGGTCCCTTATAGTGGTTAGGCCCCCGTCAACTGGTTAAACTATCCAGCGAACCGGCCCGGAGGTCCAGTTTCGAATCCCCGGCTGATGGGAAGGTAAAATCTCCCTTTGACTCATTCGCTTCAGTTTATTTAACATCTTCTAATTGCGATTTAAATATGCAATATTTAATATCTAAAATATAAAGAGCGAGGGATAGGACAGGCTTGAGACACCTGGTGATGTCGCCTTTGACGGGAAAGCCTCGCTTGCAATTATAGCTGTACTTTGAATCCTAACTTTTTTGGATTGAAGAAATAGCTCAGATTTGTAAGCAAATTCGGGTTAAATAGCTTTGATCCTCATATACCGGCTAACTGGCGGTGGTTCTAATCCCAGAGAAGGCCAGTAATTTTTCATCTTCCCATTATAGTGGTTCTTTTCCCTTTACTATATATATATTACTATATATATATATATATATATATATATATATATATATATATATATATATATATATATATATATATAATATTATATAATATATATATATATATATATATATATATATATTATATATATATATATAATTAGGGATGCACCCGGCTCCGGCTCCAGGCTCCGGCTCCGGCTGTTCCGGCTTTTTTAAAGATCTCCGGCTCCGGCGGAGACCACTAGTCCTCCGGCTTTCTCCGGCCGGAGATCTATATTTTTGAAAGGTAGTTTTGAAAATAAAAAATACAGTTATAATTCATTGAAAGTAATATAAGACATTTAATGAATTAAATTTATTAGAAAGTAACTGATTCCATACAAAAAAGTGTTAAAAATTATTTTAATATTTTTTTTTGCTGTAGTGATAATATTAAGT